>JARQST010000452.1:24293-36796 GCA_030142225.1 Pachycephus smyrnensis | reverse complement strand
GACGACGACGACGACGACGACGGAACTGAAATAAAATGATCTCGCTCGCCCTCTCAGTACGCCCTGATCTCGTACACTAATCTCTTAAACTTTGGTGGCAATCAATTCAGAATCCTCGATTCCTATAATGAATGTGTCAATAACTTTTTCTCATACATAGCAGTTCATAAGATATTTGATTTCAAACACAGGTACAAGAGTTGACTCGGGTAAAAAGACTCGGCGGGCCGTGCCTTGTACAGCCGGTTGCCTGTACTTGGCGCGAGACTCGACCGAGTCTCTTGATTCAGCGATGTGCAACTTCTGCGAGTTGGCTGCTAACTGAAGACCTTGGATTCTACAAGACGTCAGTAAGGCTAAACATCCGGACACAGGGGTCCTTAGTTTTCCAAGCTATCGATGAGTGCTTTGTATTAGCCAGTGCAAGGACTGTTCTTTTTCAAATCACCCGACGTCTTGCCACTCTCGACGCTAAAATCTGAAGCCCCCGGACCCGACATGGCGCCAGTGGGGCTGAACATTATTTGTTTATTATTAATATTTATATTACATCGTCACAACCTGTAACGTCGGTATTATCGAGCTAATTTCGTTGATTCCACTAAACATAGCATGGTGTGCAGTAGTTAAAGAACATATTTCTTTAGGCGAACATCGACGATGTGGACAAATGAAGGATTTGGGCAAACGGCAATTACTACATTTAACGATTCGAACGAATGAAGTTTCGGAGATACAACGATCCAGACAAATGCATTTTCGGTAAAATGACAGTGAATTAGTTCCGAGATAAATCAATAACTGCTATGGGCCCAGATTCAAATTCAACGGCATATGCCGACTCTGTCAATTCAACAGATAAATGTAGGATCTATAATTTGTATCACTGACATTTCCAGTAATATAACATTATTTTGATGTGTCACCATCAGCAACCTGTTTCCTGTGCCGTAGCTGCCTCCATTGTGTTTGTGGCATTCGAAGTTTCAGTCCGAAAGTAGGTCTTTTTGCTCTCAGCTTTTCGTTCTGCTGATTTTTGACAGCTTTCACCGAACTTGAAAAGCTGGATGCCAGTACTTAATTGTGAGTTTTTAATAGTGTCCTACAAGTATTTTTTTCTCATTTTTTGCCCTGCCATCCAAGAAAATCGAAAGTCACCAGACTATTAGACTGCAATAAATTGCCTTTATGAATGTTTTTAGCCATAGTCGTGTTCCTGGTTTTTTTTTTTTTTTTTTAATTTGACTTAACACTTCAGCTACATATTTCTTTATATTGCCTGATACTGATTTTAATTCTTGAAAAAGAACCTTATTGTAAAAACTTCGAAGAATCATGTTGTGGTTATAGTTTCGTGGATCTTTTGGATGCCTATACCATATACTGAGAAAACAATTTTGCAGCGTCAACTGAAATTTAGTTTATTTAACCACACATGGCGGTTGCCGACGGACAATCTAATGTTAAGTCATTTCAATCGTAATTTGCGGTAATTTTTACTAAATTTTTAGTCATTCGAAATATATAAGACATCATATAAAACGTACTTTGAATCATATTAATCAAATAAATAATTCAGATAAGTACAAATGAAAAGTTCAATCAATTTCTATTGTACTTCGTGTAATTGATTTTTTTTTGTCGAATTAACGTAAATATAGTCTATTTGAACATATAAAATTATTCTATCCAGTTACCATATAGTTTACAGCAGCTTCGGGGCTATTTTTTATACTATTGCTTCTTATACATGTAAAGTAGTACATGTTATGAGATACTGGTATTTGTATACTCGCTCAACAATATTTACGCAACCTTATATATTTATACTCAAAATCGTAACCTGTCAGGGATGTCCTGATTAGACTCAAGGTCTTCAAAAAGCTTAGAGTAGCTGTCACGCTACGCTAACACACCTTTATTAAAGTGTGCTACGTAAAAGTAAATATTACTCTGATATAAATACAATAGGCCGCAACAGTATTCGTACACACGATGAAATAAAATTTGAAGGACTAGAACTTTTAGGAGAAGGATAGAGCCAAAGGTCCAAACAGTATTACCTTTATTGAACAGAGTACTATCCAATACAAGTGATAAAAAATGTAAGTAATTATGCATACACAAACAGAAGCCTTAAAACTGCAAAAAGTCCAATAATTTTAGTCGCAAAAGTATTTGTACAGCGAAGATGAACACATGAAAAGATAAAACATTTTTACATTCAGTATTTAGTTGGATATCCATGGGATTCAAAAACGGCAGCTAATTGGTTTGATATTGAAGCTACTATCTTTTTTGTAATTTCTTGGCTAATCTTGTACCACTCCTCTTCTAATACACGTTTTAAGTCATTTTTATTGCTAATATAGTGTTTTTTCACACGCGTTTTCAGTTCATGCCAAAGATTTTCAATCGGATTGAGGTCCGGTGATTGCGGAGGAGTTTCGAGTACACGAGGAACATTGAATATTAGAAACTGAGGCGACAGAAAAGCTGTATGCTTTGGATCATTGTCCTGTTGGAAATAATAATCGTCGCCAATTCCTAACATTTCCGCCTTTTTTAAAAATTGTCCTTCAATATATTGATGTATGCTAGCTTATCCATTGTATCCTCAAATATTTTTAATCCCCCCCCCCCAGCCGCCATGCAACCCCGTACGAGCACTTTACCACCGCCATGCTTCACAGTCGCTTGGAGGTTTTTTGGTTTGAGAGCTTTACCTTCTTGTCTCCAAAGTAATTGCAGTCCGCCAGAGCCAAAAATATGAAAAATACTTTCGTCACTAAAAATTACTTTATTCCAAAAACTCAGTGGCCATTTTGTATAGTGTTTAGCGAAATCTATACGCCTTCGTCGATTTATGGTACTTATGTATGTATGGTTTCCTTCTTGCTGTTCGTGTATGGTATCCAGCCTGGTGAAGTATTCTACGAACAGTTTTTGGATGAACTTTCTTGTTGAACGATTGGTTTAAATCAGAAACGATTAGAGCACTTATTTGGCGTTTTTTTTTCATACTAATTGCAACACTGATCGTTCTTCGCGTTCCGTTAATTTTTTTTAGGCGATCACTTCTACGATTACTCTCTAACATATTTTCTTTTTCACAATGTTTTATAACATACTGCACGGTCGATCGGCTTCGACCAACAATTTTGGATATTTGTCCATATGATTTGTTCTGGTAAAATATATTTAAAATTATTTTTCTTTCCTCGACCGTAGTTTTTTTTCCTTTTGAGCGACCCATCACGCTCGAAGATATGGCAAGGAACTGACATCTCTATGCGGGCTACAATATATCATGCAAATAAAGAAGATGCACGTTCTACGAGTTTCGACACGTTTTTGTTTTGTCTACGTATTATATTCACGGAAAGCTACGCTATAGGAATACTTGTGTCATTGTAGTTGGCTGAGTATCTACAGTTTCAGGTTTTGTATTTTTTTTTATGCATGATAACTTACATTTTTTATTACTTGTATTGGATAGTCTGTTCAATAAAGATAATACTATGTTTGGACCCTTGGCTCTATCCTTCTCCTAAAAGTTCTAGTCCTTCAGATTTTATTTCATCATGTATACAAATACTGTTGCGGCCTACTGTATACATTTGAGAGATACACTTCAGTTGCCAGTTGATCGTTTCAGTCCCTGCCGCCTAGCTGACGTATAGTCGACTTTCTTTATGAGGCCACTCTTTAAGAGTGAGTCTCGGTTGATAACTACCTGAGTTGTCCCCCCCACCAAAAGCTGAGAGGGGAAGTTGATTCAGACTATCTTTATGAGGCCACAGCACATAAAACTAAACATACCATACATATTATATAACTTACATGTCAAACACGTATGCGCGACGCTGCTAGGTTAACGTAGCAGTAGGGGCATTGAGATTCTTGGAACTCTATTCCCCTACATCCCTATGGCTGGCCTTATAAAGAAAGTCGACTGTACTTTCGACGACATAATTTTTAATTTTGTAGTGTTACGTAGGCCGCAGTGGCTAGCGAGGCCTTTAAATTTGGTAATAGAAATTTAGAAGTAACCAAAAAGAAAGGAACGACCAGGGGCAACGTGAATAAAAATGAGTGAATTCCGAGCGGTAGGAATGTACTCAGTGGTGGGTTCATTGCTTGTTTAAGGTGTTGAAACACGCCTTGCTATTCCAACGTGGAGTGATATTGCCTGAAATATCTGTGGATGTGTACTAGAAATTAAATTAAATTTAAAGCGTGGAAATTTGGATGTTGATGAATTATTCAATAAATAGTAGTTACGTAGTAAGATTGAAATGATCGAATGGTGTCTTTTCCCTGCCTTAGTCTTGACTTTTCTGAATTGGGCACATCATGGCCTTCACATTTTTTTATGTGTGGTTTTTATTTTTTTATGCGATATCGAAATGTTTCACAACCTGATTCTTTATTTGCTTTCCTCATTACACAGAGATTGACGCTATCATTATAACTCTACGAAACCTTCGACTTCCAGATTCGTTCCTTTTAACTCGCTAATGGCCGCGATGTATCTATTAGATGCATACTAGCACAAAATTTGTTGTCATTTAAAAATAAGTTCATTATAAAAAAATATGTTCCAGGATTAAGATTTTCAATATTATTATATTAGCGTTCTCAATAAACAACCCTACGCAATGCTTATGGAACCTAACGACACCTGACAAGAAATGCAACAGCGAAAAATGTTTATGCATCTAATACACTAACTACGTTATAAACAGCGGTGCGACCGCTGTCGGATGAAATTTGACTTCTGTGTGACAAGATTAAGAGTCGAATCAGGCCTCATCACTTGCGCATTCCCATAAACGTTTAGTTGACAGTCTTCAATTTCTTTCTTTCGGCCTATACTACACGTAAGACATTTTTTTTTCATTACAAAATCAAAAACGAGTCCCAATTATGTTCCAATTAATACGTTGTATTCGATCAATTTATCCTACTGTTAACTTGTATCTCGTTGACGCCACCCTATGTCGTAGGCAGAAAATATTCATACCACATTATCAAAGCCCAAGGTGGAGGCGTTGCTATCACCATAAGATATTTGTCTACCTTTGTCATATATGGTTTTTAAGAAGCTAAAATTCCTGTCCGAATAGTGTGAGGCTTACGTAAGAAAAAAAGGGAGGGTAAAGACGTAAGGGACCAATAACAAGAAGACAATTCCTTAGGGTTTGTGAGCAATAGAATTCCGGCTGGCATATTATTAGAATATATTAGTAAGACGCTTACACATACCAAAAGAAAGAGAGCTGTTTTTTATAGGTGGTAGGATTAGAAACCTTGGGCAAACATGCGTTAAAAAGTTTGACTATTTTAAACGTTCGATGACAGAAAAACATATTTGCTGTTTTATGTTGGTTGGACTGTATTTACGTTTATTGCAAAGTTAAAAAGTTAGTATGTACTGTCGTGACTATGTTAGGTTGTTAGTACAACCATATTACAATTGCACGGCAGCTAAATATGAATTTAACCCTTTTTCGTGTAACATATTTAGGGTAGCAATGGTAGCATGATTATTGGACAGCGTCATATAATTAAATTAAATGCCGTTCGTTTTGAGATTTTCACAATTTTGGCTATTCTAGAGTCGGTTAACGTTCTGTTGTAAGACGGATCGCTCATTCGTAGCGTGGTTGTTAACTATAAAATCTTAAATGTGTAGTTAAAATTATTTAAATGTATGAACTGCGATCTGACGTGAAGATCTAATTATGGGCTAGGTGAATTTAACCCTGTGAGCATTTACAACGCGCTGAGCGCGTTCGAATCAACATTAGCACTTGCACATACGGGGAAAAATACTTAACGCTGAGAGGGTCAAGAAATGCTAAAGAAGAATTTAAAATGTTCCATAATATATGCAGTTTAATAATTATGGCTAAACCCAAAATATTTGTATAGGACCTAATCGGAAGCACTGGAAGCTTTCCTAGAGTATAGGATGATCTTGTCAGGTTCTGACTAGGCATAAGGTATGCTAGTTCAATTGGCGATTTTAGTTCGGTAACGGCACTGCTGACGGCGCTGTCTACCATATGTTTCAATCTTTTAATGGTATTTTGATAACTGTATATTTGGTGTATTTTACAAAATATTAACAGTCTAATCAATTTTCTTAATCTTTATGACATTGGAAGAGAATTCAGATCTGAGTCTAGCTAGTTAGTCTTGTTAGAGACTACATAGCACAGTAGTACATCTCTGATGTGGTGATTATCAGAAAATTAGGTCTACGCCTTCATGGTATTATCAGAAACTGGAGAGCATCTGATTGGAGCCATGGCGCATAGTTTATATCCGGGACGCGATGCAAATGCTGCGGTATCACAGTTTGGTGTCAAAACTTTGTTGATCGGTTACAATCGGCGTAAACGTTAATGTATGAGAGTGATTACGAAAGTACGAAAATTTACTCCGGCATTTATCATTTGAATGTGATACAGTATTTGTCTTGGGGAGTAATATAATCATCCCTAATATAGCAGCATTTACCCGGCACTTTGTGCATGTTTGATATGAATGTTGTAGATTGGTAAGCGTATCACGTGGTCGATGTAAACTAAATCATTGGCAATCGCAAATTATTGCCCTTTTGATGAGTTTTTTACTTAACCTTTTTTTTTTACTTAACAAAGCAATGGTTAAAAATATTACTTAAGGCTGCTCAGTCACTTTTAACACACAGAAGTAAGACTCATGTACACAGTGTGATGATGTCACAAGCAAGGAAAGCTTGAGAAATTGTTGCTCTTGCACAATTATTCTGCTATATTTTGTATTATTTTTTCAAAATTTTGGTACGCCTGCATTCTTTATTTAATAAAGATACTGAAGAACTTGATTTTGGATAAATTAAAGTTTTTATTTCGATCATAACATACGAGAAGAATCAAATACTTTTGGACCTGTCAAATCACCATGGCCATCGCCATTACCTCTGCTTCATTTTCGTTCATTACTTTTTAGATTAAGATTTTTTATGTATTTAAGTCGCGTAGAGTCCAAATTCTTTATCATGTAAGGAATGCGCGAGTGCTAATATTTTGATAAAATAGTAAACAATAGATACGAATAACGGTGAACAAAACATTTTCTCATCTCTGACATCATGGCGTTGTGTATGCGTGCCATGTTTCTATGCATTAGACCTGACTGTGTGGCAGTCTTAAGCTACGCCAACACAATGATACAATGTAGTACCTGTACTAACACTGACTAGTTATAGGTTCCAGAAGAGCGTACAGAAGTTGATAGTATACAGGGGCGTTCTCACTTTCTCGGCGAACTGAGAGAATGGAAGAAACACAACTCAGCAGAATTGCATCGTTTTGCAGAATGTGCAAACACTTTTTTATAGATTTGATTTACACTTACAGTGTGAGAACGTGCATAAAACGATACAGGCTAAGACAACGGTCATTCTTGATTCGAACGTCTTACACACAACTTCTTTATGGGATGAGATACTGTATAATTACCCAGCTGTATCCTTCATGTTGTCGACATATAAGACTCTACAGTTGATCCATCAGGTGCTAGCAGCAAGCGTCAAGACTTCGGGGTTCATGAAAAGTGAAAGGAAGATGGGTCCATTGGCAAAATTAAATTCGATTGGAAAATTAATAATGACTCAGATAATTGATTAAATAAATGCAATTGTAGGATGACACTTTCGTTCTCAAACTTGTTGTTTAATTTTACTTCAAAAATACTAAAATATGGTCAGTATATACTAATTTTGGGACACCCTGTATATTATAGCGAACGAGTTAGTTTAGATAGAATAGTGGTACTGACTTCTGTTCAAAGGCCAGTAACATTTTCTTACCTTCATTTACCCTGTGTGTTTTCAGTTTTGTGCTGCTACATTATTTATAAATTTTTACGCCACTCGGGATCAGGGTTAATTGGCTCGGTTTCTGTAGTCACTGTGTGAAATTATCTTTGATATAGAGTCGTTATATCTTTTCTTTTGTTTTTTTTGGTAGGGTTTAATGCTGCTACATGATGGCATTCTGTTCTTCAATTCAATTAAACTTCCGTGTGCGGTGTATCTGCAACTACAAATCTTAAACGAACGATATCAAAAAGCTGTTTGTTACAGTTTTTCAAATTCGTTAAGAAACGTGAAATGATTTTTAACGATTTCAAAAAAGATTTTCAATTTTTTACAGTATAATATGACTGTTAAGTAATTAAAGTATGGCTGTTTGGTGCGCGGGAGTTAGTTGAGTGTTGCAGTCATCCAAGAAAGGGGAACGCTTGTATAGCGAGTGAGATGTACCAGAAGAAAATTGTGAACAGTAGGAAATAGTAAAAGTGTTTGTTTCTTTTCGTTAATGGTTTCGAAAAGTTTGTCTGTATTTTTAACTATCCACTAATGGGACGTTAAAAATTAAGTAAAAAATTATTTTTGCCGTATTCATACAGTTTTTTTTTTATAATGTGAAACGGTTATGAAACTTTTACACAGCAATATTAAATAAACTATTGAAGTGTGATCTATGTAGTACCTGCTTTCAGCCACAGATATATCGTGTTTGGATTCAGTGTATAAACGGCTGTTATAGCCGTAGTATACTTCATTGAGGTAACTTAAGACCCCGTAGAATTTCTTGTGAGTGACGAGAACGCATTGACCATAGCTATCCGAGCATTGAAAATTTCAAAGATCGTAAGTTGATAAGAAGGTCGATGGATGTACACGATCGTTTCCGTTTGAATAATTAAAATTGAATGGTGGGTGCTTTTCATAGTAGTCAGGAACGCATGGTGTGGCTGCTGCCGATTGCTATCGTCCTCGGTACATTGGGCTCGGTTCTTTCATTCCTGGCGTTGATGGGAGATAAATTATGGGAAAATGCTTGATTCATCGTGGACCTTAGTGTTTTAAGCCTGAGCCGCTATCGTTACCGTCGCTGCTGCCATCGTCGCCGTCGTGACCGTCGTGGCATTTAAAACTCCACCAAGAGGAATAATCTCGCCATGAATGTCATGTACACGATCGAAATGCGTGCGCCGCTCTCCTTTGAACGATTTTGGATCTTTTATCCTTTGTTAAGTTTTTCATCCCGCCCTATTGCGACACCTATAAAATTAATTGAGCCCCCAAGATGCATTAACAACTCACGGGACATTCCTCAAACAGTCGTATCTGAAATTTTATCAGATGGACTGACTGATAGTCAGTCGTAATCGGCAGTACTGTGATGTGTTCCATATATCACGATATTTATAACCTAGTCTTTTTATCTACAGAATTTATTGTAAATATTAAATAATTACCACATAAAATTTCAATACAATATTCCACAAATTCATATTTTACCTCCGGCTGTACCTATCGAATATATTTGTCGGCAGTCCCATCTTCCGATTATATTCCAATAAGTCTTTGATCGTCTGCTGAAGCACTGTAGTGCTATAGTATTTCACCTAGAAGGTTCCTGGCTATTAATTACAAAGCTGGCGTGTTCAAGATACAAGAAGAAAGAATCAAGGCAGTGACCTGCATGCTAGGATAGTGTAACCTAAGTGGAGTATTCATGCACGGTCGTACGTATACTGTCGTGACATCTATGTGGTATTTTCTACTAGAGTACTACGGGAGAAGGGACGGTGCATTTCGCTGCTGAAGATGGTGTAGATAACGCGTGAATTATTCCCTCGGTGCATTCCTTTATAGGCAACTAGCTCTTACAGTCCATGCCACTGGTTTACAAGCCAACCCCCTATTTACCCTTTCCTTTGCGTTATTGTTTCTTTTGTTAACCCTCTTCCTCTATATGTTTCTTTTTCTCTCTCTTCATTCTTTCTCGGATGATTTCTTGAGCTGTACCGTTGATTTATCAACCTTATTAAAAACCGATAGCGTGAGATCCTACGCAGATACAGAGACTCTATCCAGCGTATGATCAAATATCCGGGCTCTCATTATATTATAGCTGCATAGCCGGCAGCTTTCTGAACATATTATCGTATTTTTTTACCTTTTAGACGTTCTTTTGTACCTTCCACGTCTTGGAGTGTGATCCACTGAAATATAGAGAAATTTATGGTGACGCATCGGTTTAAAGTAACATAGTCACTTTAAAACTGTACAATTTTTGTATGGCACTTTCTTATTTTTTAGAGTTTGTTTTACATGTAAAAAGAGGTATAGCGAAATTAACATTTTATTTACAATTTACATTGCGCTCCCAGTTTGGACGCACTACATTATCTCGGAATTGCAACGATTCACGTTGAATTTCGTTTTCCAGAGCACGACGCTTTCGCACATGATACGGACGATTTACAAAGATTTATTAAAGAGTCTGCATTAAGATTAGGATAATCACTTGCAGGAATAATATAATATATATTACGTAAAATTTTATCAGCACATAATATAACATCCTATAACGAGTTATTTTCAATGTAATCAGAAAATGTAGAGAAATGAATAGTATAAAGAAAATAATTTAATGCGTAATTTCGCATTATAAATGGGTACGATCAGGATAATTCAAGTTTTGGTATCAAAGTATCGAGGGAGAGAGAGAGATAGAGAGCTGAAAAAAGATCAACATATCCACATGTCCTGTAGCGGGATAAATATGGCATGCGAACAGCCATAATGCTTTCGTAGGTAAAGGACTGGCACGTGGGGAACAACCTATCCTCCATACATCGCTCGATTCATAGTCCCTCACCTAATGTCATGCAGTGGCGCATAGAGACGTTCTTTTGTACCGTTTAATAGCATCTGGTACGGTCGCTGGCAGCACTGAATCTTTATTGCTACGATTCTGTGTTGCCGACGCTCATGCTTGAAGAATGATTGACAAATTGGTTTGATTATTCTTGCTGTCACATCGAATGCTCCACGCCAACTGTGTAACTCTCCTTGTACATCCTTAACATTGCACCCTGGTCATTCTCTATATTGATGTACCTATCCAACTTCTTCCCCTCTTGTCACCCTTCCAACGAATACCAGCCTTCACAATAGACTCATCATGTTTCATAACTGTAATCGAAATGTTTTAACAGATCAGGTATAATTCACCTTGTTCTACCGTAATACACCCCTATAATCTCATTTGTATAAAAACGAATCCAAGTAAAAAAATATTATATTAATCATATGCGATTAACATAAGAATTTGGCTAGATACGAATTGTACAGGGTAGTCATAAAGTAACTTCCCTATTTGAAAATATGAATCATCCTGAAACAAACATCAAACTCGACAATTATTTTATTTGTATATGAAATATTTACCGAATCCATTCAATTCCCGTTGATTAGATCGAAGAAAAAGTGTTAGGAGTTTTAACAAATTTATATGTTTAATAGAAAGTATTAACTGGACTTTGATTTGCAAAACTTTATAATAACATTTCATCCGATTTATGAAAAATATAATATTCATTTCATCATCAGCATGTATGAACTTAAATTTCAAGTGAGTGTGATACACTTGCGGATCGAAAAAGATTCGTATATTATCAGTATTCGTATCTGGTCAAATTTTTATGTGTGGAGAGTCGACTGCGACGCTATGTACGACAAGCGCACAATAAATAATATCAATACAGCAATAAATAGACAATCGCATATCTTTAAAGGTTTTTGGTCGAACTTTCTACAAATTCATTCATTAAAAACAGTTACTTTCGCGACGAGATGTTCTATGATTGAAAACTCCATGAGTCAGTCTCTGGCGACCAAATGTTTTATTATGGGTTGACCGTTAGGGTTTTTCCGCGATCCTACGCGTCAAGGCGTTCCGCACCTACCTGCGGTGGATGCTACCCTTAAACCAACCAAATCTCTAAAAAATTGCTCAAGTAAAAATGACAACCAATGAGGATACGCGATACTAGCCCTTGAAGCCTTCTCCTTCCACTTCGAAAAGAGGGAGTAAGAACGCGAGAGGTTAAGTTTTTAGTAATTTTGAAGCAGTTGTCAGCCACTAGTTGCCGAGTCAACGTCAAAAGGAAAGACCAATTTCCTCGCACACAAGGCATACTTACATTGTACTTATCCGTGAAAGTCTTGGAAATATAGTTTTTCTTAGACCTTGTCAACACCAAGTCCTGGATCCAACCTTTATTCCACGCGAAATCAATTGCAGTCGATTAAATTTGACTGCAATAAGCACCGTTTGATTTCGTCGTATCAACGAGTACGAGAACTTACAACTCTCGTGGATTTCAAAATAATCGCGAGATCGCTCAGTACGCAACAATGTCGATCGTAGATGATTCATATAATTTTTTTTCCACCTGGGAAGATCTACTCTGAGTATACACCGTTCTCACACGGAAAAAAAATTTCTGTAAGTATTACAGCAATATGAGTGATTTATTTGGTTTTCACCGGTAACTATATGGATAACGTTTACTACAGTAAAAATGGGACAGATGTCCCACGAGGCTCGCTGGGGGGGGGGGGGGGGGGGGGGGGCGGGGGGGGGGCG
>JARQST010000452.1:0-14019 GCA_030142225.1 Pachycephus smyrnensis | reverse complement strand
AGCAAGTGAAATTCACTTGCGGGCCCGTTGGTCATCTGTCGGCCGCTGTGGGTACCTGGCCTCGCGGCTGGTGGGGGGCGGCCAGCCATTTGGTAGCGTTACAATAGACTTTGGTTGATTATGATGGTGACTGTGGATGAATTTACATTGTTATTTAAATTTTAGAGAAGAAAATATCCAATGGCGTTTATAACTTGAATTTTCCTACTCTTATAAATTGGTATTATGCTAATAAGGTGAGTTTTAGATTGTATTTACTGTGCTTACGCTTACGCTGCATACTATAGTCGGTCCACGAGTTCAATGTATTTTTTTGACAGATCGGAAACAATGAAGTTTCTAGCAAGCCACACGTGGCTCTGAATAAGATTTGTATTAAAGAGTATACATGTGCATGATTTTGCCCTGAAATATCTTTTATTTTTCTATTTCATCATATGTTACCCTGATTTTATGCATTGATGATTGCATTGTTTGCGAACTGTCAAAAAAAGACATTGAACTCGTGGACCGACTATAAGTAACGCTAGCGCGCGTTAATTTGACACTTTCAAATACCGATTTAACACTTTGGATTGACCTTGACTTTTTTTCACCGAGAGATATTTCAACAATTTAGCCAGTGTAATTTTCTCTCTGAAAATAGTGTTAAAATTGACACTATGATAGACAGCACTGACAAAAAATCCACACTCATGCGATTTAACATCGAACATTTTTTTTCGAAACAATGTGCATAGATACCATCTTGGTCCAGTCTATTTGTTTCGTGACATTCGGTTCGTTACCCATGTGAAAAAAAAATACGCATTTTGTATATAAAAGTTATATTATAGCCCTATAAAATTTTTATATAAACTATATGTAAAAATGGGCGTATACAATCATATACAAATTAAATGTAACTGCATATAACTCATATAGAATTATGTATAAGCATATACAAGTATATATAATCAGATAGATTTCAAAAGGTATTAAATGAAGATACACTAAATTGAATCTCACAACTTTATTTTAGAAGTAATGAACAAAACTAACTTAGTTAATTTCATTTAAATTGATTTTGTCTTTCAATTCATTTAATTTAGCACGCATACTGGCAGTGATAGTTTGCTTTTCTTTACACGGCCGTTCTTTTTTTGTAGCGCATTTCATGATGTATGCTGTAAAAGAATAAATGTAAAGTTCTATCTGACGTAACTTCGTTATGGCATAATTATTTTCGTATCAGTTTCTTTACCAGCAAGTGTGTTTTTCGCTCCTTGGTGTAGCCTAGAGCGTCTTTCGCCTCCTTTACCCTTTCTTTTGGACAACTCTACCTGACAATGGACATGATCGCGAAGCCTTAAGCTTAAATATCGCATTCATCAATGCTCTGGCTAGTGTATTTTGTGTTGACATCATATTTAAAATCACTCGCAATTCATATTTAGCAATAAAAATGTTACTGTCCTTAATAAACTCTTCAGTCTATAAGGAAAACAAATTTTGCAAGATTTAGTCTCAATGAAACATTGGTTCATGACTTTTTTTTTGTTCTATTAATATGAATAGCTCGTCCACAAGTAAAACGTGTTTTGGAAAAGCCTTCTTCGTTCTATGGCTTTTAATGTGACAGAGTTCCTAAGACCTCACATTTTACTTGTAGATGAACTATATACACTTTTTACCTCGTCATCTTGTTTAGTATACTTTAAGGTCCACAGCGCATCAGCATGATCACGTTCAAAATTCTTAAATTCGTCATTTGACACATCATCTCTTTCGGTCGACGAACGAGAAATGTTTACTGGTAAATTGATGTAGGAAACATTCCGGTTGACGATTTCCGTTTCATGATCCATATGTAAAATCTGCTCAAAAGAATATATGTGACGTAAGGCGAGTATTTCGGAGTATCTTAATCGTCACATATAGATTACAAAAGGCAATTACCAATTTTTGTTGGCAAAGTCTGCATGTGCTTTGTAATTCTTTTATGGAATTAACAGTAGATGATTCAGTATTTTTTTAATAAAGACTCTAGCCTCGTTATCGACTCATTAATCGTGTCAAGTTTATCTGTCATTTGAGGCTCATTTATGTCACAGGTGTTTTCTAATTCGTTTGGAATACTTAGTAATTCCATAGTCTCAAGTATTTTTTTTGTCGTCGGCACATTGATATTCCGTTTTTTCTCAATTATCTATTTTTAAAATGAAAAATTAAGCTACACACATAATCTTTGCACGAGTAAAATGTGTTTTAGTGAGGCCATCCTCCTCTGACTTTCAACATAAAATGGTCCCATTAGATTTCACAGTTTACTCAAAGATGGGTTATAGCTAAAAATTCTTACGTACATTTTGCTTATTGTTGCACGCTTCTCTCTCTCATCCTTTGTGCCCTAATCACTACATAGCGTTTCTCGATCTGATACGCCGTCAACACTATTCTTTTTCGAGGAATCTTCTTCTGGCAAACGTTGATTTTGACGTTTGAGTCGTAGAGATTTTGCAGCAGTAGTGCTCGTGTCAGTTGGAAGAGTCTTGCCTTTTCTCGAAGTTTTGCGCCTTAAAGTAGCTTCTTTCAAAAGCTTTTTCATTGAGCTTCTCAATTCATTTTCATTATCTTAAAAATGATTCACATGAGATTAATTATAGTCGGTCTGGATCGAAAACAGTGAAGTCTGTAGCAAGCCACACGTGGCTCTGCATAAAATTTTGGTTCCAAAGTATGCATGTACATGGTTTTGCACTGAAATATATTTTATTTTTTCTATTTTAGCATATATTTTCGTGATTTTATTGAAAGCCACGTATGATTTGCTGGGAATTGCATTGTTTGCGAACCGCTAAAAAAGACATTGAATGGACTATAGTATATTAACGTATTTCTTTAGAAAATTCAAAGTGATTACTCACTAGATTCTTTTGCCACGGATGATTTTTCCGTCCATATGAACAAAACTTTCTTCCCAACTTCGAAATTCGGACACTTTTTATCGTAGATTATAGAACTTTCACGTATGATGCAGATGGATGCATCGTCACACTCTACTAGATATTGAAGGCCGCTCGTGATGAGTACTATAAATCGCACAACAGCTCAAACTTTCAAGAAAGACTGTTATCAGCAGAAAAGCATCGCCACGGATGTTTATCACTTCTTTAGAAATGAACGCAGCCAGTACTGCGAGTAGCATCGTGTCCTATGGAGTATGTATGCATCGTATAGATTGGAGTGAAAGACAGCTAATTTCTCAGTCAATCTCGAAACGTACTCTGAGTAAACAAAACTATAGAACGCAAAAAATACAATACTTTTCGCACTGAAAGGTGAAAGCTTCGACTGAAGCAAACTTGTTTAACACGGCGTATTTGTTCTTAGCAACACTATTACTAATCTATGTTATTCTTTTGAAAAATAATAAAAAAAGAAAGATCAATCGGGCGAATCGAACCGAACGGACGTAACGGAGGTTGACTCTGAATAAATATTTCTTCTCTTTACAAATCGGCGTGTCTTTTCTATAATTCGGTAAATGAAAGAGAGTCCTGACTTTCGCGAAGGGTTGCGACACGACGTGCTTTTAAAGGAAAAGAAAATATACACATGGAGCGGTATCGTCAATACCTAGGCCGGGTAAACGTACGTATACTTTCGGATCATGTTCCTCGATTTACGTAAACATATTTAGTGTAAATAGTCTTTTTGTAAATAAAAATAATAACAGTATTGGCTTTTTTATACAGAAAGAAATATATAAAGTAATTCCCAAATTCGATGAATTTTTATAAGAGAATAGATCGATCCCTCGCTCCACGTTACTCCGCTGGAGCGCAAGATCGTGAAATCAAAATAAGCCTATGGAATTGTGCGAAGCCGAGGTTGGAATAATTTGTCTAATTTCATGCTTATATGCCTGATGCTTTATTAATTGTATACGCATGCGTAGGTTAATGAAACACTCCCACACGTTCCATGCGGTCGTGCCTAAAAAACGAATTATATTATGAAATTTTTATTCTCCAGGAGCTCCCTGATTGTAAGGAACAGGAAAGTAGAAATCGAACCGATATTGCCGATAGCGATTTGTCTGCGTCAGATTCTTCTCTGTCTTCATCAAGCGATGACACTGATTATGATTATGAAAGTGAAGATAATTTTGAAAATGAAAGTAATGATTTTTATGAAGCTGCTGGGTCAAGAAACGGAAGCATCTAGGATAACGCAAAATTTATTAGAAAACGGATCCGTAACGCTCGGCGAATGCGTGTATCATATCCTTGAATTTTTTTTACAAAATCGCTTTTCTAAAATAATCTCGTAACGAACTACTGAAGCTACTATCCTATACTTAGTCGGAATCTAATTTGCCTAAAAGAAGGTATCATTTAATGAAATTGTTAAATCAATTAATGCCTAATGCTCAATCCGGGTTAATAAAAGAAACACCGCTTTTGCACTTCATACACCACTTATAAAAATGAAAAATGCTGAAATGACACAACTACCAATAATTGTACAGCTTGTAGCAGTACCAGACCTGATTTCTTCTTAGAATATGATCTAGGTTCTCTGATACGTAATGCTTTTGAAAATCGTGATTTATACAGTTTAATTGACAAACAAGTGGCCGAAAATGTACATATAGATAGCAATAGAACTTCTTACACCGACCTCCCCTCGAACTCAGAGTACAAAAAACTAAAACCTAATATTTCTGGACTGTATGATTTTTGTCTGTTATGGAATACTGATGGTATTCCTTTGTCCAATAGTTCAAACGCTCAACTGTGGCCGATACAAATTAAAATTTTTAATGTATCACTACAGCGCAGGCGGAACTTTCAGTTCACTTGTGGCCTGTATTACAGCACCGAAGGGAAGCCTAATATGAATTCTTTTCTCAAACCTTTCTCAAATACTATGTGAGACCTTTTTTCAAATAATATTGATTGGCAACATTCTACAACAAGTATTGTTCATCATAGCATTGTAATAGCTCTTGTTGCTTCACTAGATAGTCCGACGCGAGCATCTGTACAAAACACGATGCAATTCAATGGTAAATATAGTTGCTCTTTTTGCAAACATTCTGGAGAAACCAAGGCTGGTACGAGTTTTAATCGTATACATTCATCACTCGATAATGATGTACTCCATAAAATAAAGGAAATGATACGCTTACAAGCTTTAAAAGCTGTAAATTCTAATGTTGATCATGTGAATGGTGTCAAAGGGCCTAGCATTGTAGCGATAATACTGTTTTTGGATGTGTCTTTCAGCTTCGCCCCGATTATATGCACGCATTTTTGCTTGGCACTGTACGAATGCTATTAGGTTGCTGGTTTGATTCAAATAATTATGGAAAACCGTTCTATATCAAACTAAAAAAAGCAAAGCCATTAATAAGCAATTACTAAAAATCAAACCCCCAGGTTGCATTCCGCGAATTCCGAGGTCAATTTCTGATAGGAAATTTTAGAAAGCTTCCTAAATAAGAAGCTTCTTGATATTTTACTTTCCAATCATATTGAAAGGATTCCTGCCGAGAATCTATAATCATAGTTATTTACTTTTCGTGTACGCCATTCAAATTCTTTTACGTTCCGAAATCCGAGATAGTGAGCTAAATCTTTACTTCGTATATTTGTCGAAGATGTTCTTGTTTTTCATGGACTGGAAAAATGCTCATTTAATCTTCACCAAATGACGCACCTTGTTCACTTCGTTTGCTTGTGAGGCCTGTTATGGGCATGGTCAACTTTTGCATTTGAAGATCAAAATGGATTTTTGTTAAAAATAAATCGTGGGCCAAACAAAGTGGACATGGAAATTTTTGACACCATGAATTTCATAGCTGCTAGTTATCGTCTTAACCATAGATTCATGTCAACTATAATTAGCAATAATAATAAAGCTTCTTGTAAGCTTTAGGTTCTCCACAACAACAAGTGTTAGTTGGCACAGTTTTATTAGCTTTGTCAAGAGGTATTTCATAAATAAACCTGAATTAGAGGGGAAGATAGTTTTAATATATTATAAAATACAAATTAATTCCGATCATTTGCAATGGTACAACAATTAATCGTTCGTCAGAAATGTTTTAAAAATATTATTTTAAAAGAATTTCGTATTAATTTTAATTATTTTTCCTGTAAAAAATAGTTGTACAGTCATACCTTTCAATTGTCTACCTCTGAATAGTCCAGGCCCCTCTATAGTCTGCGAATTTCTCCTCGCTTGGCCTTTCAATAGTCCGTTGACGCTGTCCCTCTACAACTCCCATTCTCCTCGGGCGCTGTAGTTAGCCACGCCTACTGAAGCATGCACAGAACACAGCGATGTGTATGGATCGTAATACGTATGCGCGTGTGTAGAATACCATGATTAGTGGAGATTCAGACTACTGAGAGGCCGGTCCCGGCGACCGGAACATTGAGGGGCATAACTGTATCTACGCAGTTCCCGCCAAAGACCTCGAGGCAAAAGTTTTGTGCATGAGAGATTGTATTTATTCAATGCCAAATACAACTGAAAATAAATGAAATCTTTAATTCAAATTGAAGTTTACTGTTTAAAACTAATGATAACTATTTTATTATTGAAAAAGAATATCCACGTCTCAATTATAAACTATGATTTATTATAGTTTAATATATATATATGTATATATTATAATTTTATAATGTTTTGTACAGCTTATACATAATTCTATATAAGTTATAATATATGCAGTTATATATAATTTTTCTATGATGTTACATGCCCATTTTTACATATAGTTTATATAATGATTCTATAGGGCTATAATATGACTTTTATATACAAAATGCGTATATTTTTTTCACATGGGTAGTGCTCAATACTAGCTGCATGAGAATAGAAAATGTAAAGTATCATTGAGTCTGCGTTATGGCTGACTAATGAGAATTTACAATTTTTAGATTTATACAGCTAGTCCAAACAAAACAATTTAAAATACCATTTATATTAATGTTTGCATACTTTTGTTTGAATATGAAGGGAAAGCAAAAATTGTATGCGCGCAATGAATAAGGAATGTTTTATTTTAAACTGTTGACGAGTTATACTTTTAAATTTGTCAAACGTGAGCTGGAAATGAAGATTTGATTTGGAACTCAGTCGGATAAGTACAGGACCATACGAAAAACGGTATACTAAAGGAACATTTCTTTCTTCTATAAATACATGTAATTGTACTTCTTTTGCATCAATGCGACTTCCATGTAGATGAGTCTTATACCTTCATTTTTATAATGCAATTAAAAATGTTCATATTTTGGGCTGTTCTTCTGAAAGACCCCCGGCGGAATACGTCATAGTCCTTTTACCCCCAAATTACTGATCCTGATGGAGTTTTAGTTATAAAAATATCGTCCCATGATCAATTCAGTTCGACATAAGATTGTGTAATGTTGTGATGGGTTTGTAAATGGCTAGGTTAGGTTAGGATAGCTTAGAGCTCCAATGCTGTGACGTATCAATAAAAGTAATAAATGAAAAATATGTATGCAATTTTTATTTAAAAATTAGCTTTTAACAAAATCCACCTCATTCAACTGTATATTTACACTCTGCGACTACTAGCGATAGTTTAGACTATAATAGAGATTAGGTTGGAATGTCTAGTGGACAATGTTCTGTTAGGTTAGGTTAGTGAGTATTGCGTCGGTTTTCAATTTCTGGGTTAAATGTTTATAAATATTGTTATTTGGCGCTTGCCGGACGAATAAATAAAAAAATCGTTTACTTTATATACAAATCTGTATACTTCGTATAGAAACTAAATACGTGCTTTTCTGTGATATACTAGTATTTTACGATACTAGTGCGAAAATTTTTTTTCTGACGAGTGTGAGTTTGCAGCACGAGCCGAAGGCGAGTGTTGCAATCACACGAGTTTAGAAAAGGTTTTTCGCACGAGTATCGTACAAAATTTTATTTCACAACGTGCGAAAATGCAGTTGTACGCATGCGAAGCGTGCGTAAAACTGCATTTTACGCACGGAGTGAAATAAAATCTATTATACGGTTTTATTCACAGCAAATGCACCACCTGAAGTTAGCCTGTCTTTTTGATTTCTTTGGTAGAATCATCTTCAGACTTAACCACTAATTTTTAATTTAAGATAATACTGTACCCTCCTTAAACATTGCGAATAGCTGGTGCAAACTCCGAAGTGAACTGTAATTCTTCCCGTAGTCCATTTTCGAAGGATAATGTAAAGGGCGACGTCATAGTATGTTTAAATACCAACCCAATCTCGTAAATAAATAAACTCAATCAACTAAATAAAGAATGTGTTTCGGTAATCTTTACTCATACACTGGCTAATGTTATAGTCTGATCACTATTTTACATACATTTTACACTATAGTTTACGCTCACGATCTTAGAGTCACTTCTGAAGGGCTTGCCTCATATATAATGTGGTCCTCACTACCGGATTTGCGCAACACCTATCAATCTCTTCCTATAACTATGAGTTTAATTTTAGTACTTAGATTACACTACGATGCTTATATAATGATTACATTGGGTTAACAGATAGTTTCGTCAGAATTCACTAAGTTACCGTGGTTGTAATTTTTTTTAATTATTAAAAATTTTTGTGATATCGTGTATTTCCCATGAGGTGTGCTCTGGCACATTCTGTCGATAAAGATCCGAGCTCCAGTTTTTTCCACACCTCCAACTTGGTGGTCTATTATTTACATCGACCTTATAACGACGTATTTAGGTCTGATGCGTTCCTCACCGTAAAAAAAGAATGATTGCGCATCTGCACGCGGCTGTAAATATCTGTATCCAAATTCTAAATCGCGTCGAAATTTACACGAGAAATAAAATTATAGATCTAGTTCAAATTTACACATAAAATTAAGTTCTGGATGTAAATAACACAATCGCCCAGTTTACACTAACGCGTTCTGAGAACTATCCCTCTCACTCTAGTTAATTTAGATTGTGTTTCAATTTAGCTTATTTTTATAATATTCATTTTTCGATTTGTTTCAGAGGTTTCATTGTGCAAAACTACATTTTTGCTCCATTATTTAATAGTGAAGAGATATGAGAATAAAATAGGAGTTTATTTTTATAGAAAATCGATTAACAAGATACGAATGTGCTTTATTAATTGTACATTTGTGTAGGAAGTACACTGCAAATCTAAGTGTTTTATTTTAAGACACTTTAAGTGTTTAAATTGCTGTAGTCACTTTTTAAACTTTTAGAAACGTGTTAAGTACTAAATACATTAAATGATTTTCTTTATACGTATTTTATCTGTTTGATTTAAATGCATTTAAAGCGTTCTTTATTTTAATATGCTTTACGTGCATTGTTTGAATGCTGCCTACCCCAAGATGGAGTGGAAGCCTCTTAAATTTATAGATTTTCAGTGTAATCTCTTATATTTTTACTGCTATTCTCTTTTTTTCGTAAGAATTTATTAGATCTCTTTATTTATTTGTTAAAGCGGGTAACTATTCATTCTACTCAAGATTCTTGAATTGAATTTGTGCTGATACATATTGTAAACTATGTGCAATTTCGATTCTAAACGTAATCCACATAAATACGTATTCATTTTCATAAAAACTAGAAATATCGTGATTCCCTTATTGCGTTCTTGAAGAAAGAACTAGCAATATAAAGGAATGCATATCTGCATCATTTCTTACAGGATTCCTTGCGACTGGAGTGAATCACTCCCGTTCTCTGTTACTGTTTTCTACCAAAGAAATAAACAGGCGAATTCACACGTTCGAACTGTTCGCGTAATCATTTCACGTGTCTCGCACAAACCCCGAGGATTTTTCGGTGAGCAAGGATACAATTTACCGTAGCAAAAAATAACGCAATCCGTGCCGCATTTAAAAAGAATCAAAGTTTGAGATCGAAACCGGTCGAAAAACTTCGGCTTATACTTTCCCTGTTCTCTTTTCTTCTCTGCTCTTGGCCACTGGCTACTTCTCCACATACGAAATAAGCAGAGAATCCCCTTGACACATCACGAAATGGATACTCATACCAAAGTAAAATCTCTTGGCCGAAGGTGTGGCGAGATGTCCGACGTCACGCACTACCGTACATCATCCCCGAATAAAAGAAACTCACTCCAACCATAAATACGAATGCTTCGGCACCCTTCACAGATCTTCCATTCTCTCTTTTCCTCTTGATCTTCTTCTTTGCTCCACAACTCTCTCGTATTCTCTGTGTTCCATCTCCAGCTACGGAAACCACCTCCATCGAGGAGTTTTGCTTCATTCCTATCTCTTTTGCGCCGCGCCATATAGTATAGCATGTCTTTCAACTCTCCAGCGCGTCATTAAGTATTAATTATTTCGGAGTGCCGTGAATAATCGTATACTTTTTTATTTTACATTTACTCCATACTCCACAAAACTCCAAATTACATGCGTTGCTCTAACTGTATGCTATATTATTATAATATAACATTATTAGTTATACGTTATACTATTTATATTATATAATAAATATTATGACATAATTAGTCATAAAATAAGGACAAGTTATAAGACAAGTGTTTACAAACAATTCTTACGTCCTTACAAAGACGTAAAAGTGATATATCACAAAAAATTATTAACTTTTTATATTCTCAACATTTAAGCAATTGGTGAATACGTATTATTTACTTATTTTTATACACTTTTCCCACATTTTATATTTAGTATTTTTTATAAACATATAAGCACTTATAAAATTTATCTAATAATTTTGTTATTTTATTACGTCTATATTCACCATGATGTTGTATGTACGTTTCTGTTCCCCACGAGGTTACAAAGACTTCCAATTCCATACTTACTACCTGAAGACTACTTATATCTACTTAAAATCTATTCCTCCCCTCTTTCCCTACGCAGCCTCCTCTTCCGAAAGCGCCGCCTCTTATTTTCGATTCTCTTAATCTACTTCTCCTCTCTCTCTCTCTCTCTCTCCCCCCCCCCCCCCTGTCGGACTTCCGTTTCCTTCTCATTTATTCCAATCCTTCTCTCATCCGTCCGTTCTTCTCTTTCTCCCTCTCTCCGCTTCGTTTCCCTTCTTTCTCTCTCACCTAATCCATTGATCTCCCCCTTCCTTCCCTTCCTTGTCTTCCTCCCTTACTGACCTCCTTCTCTCTATCTTCCTCATCCATTCTTTTCCTTCCTCTTTCTCTCTTAATATCTCTCCCACTCTTTCTTGCCAACTTCCTTCTTCCGCCACACCCCTCGAGTATCCTTCCCACACATGTTCCTAGTTTTCCTCTTCCCTTCCACATATTATATACTCTCCATGATAAAAGTAGATTTCGGCAGAAAAATTTGTGAAAGAGTAGCGCGGGGTGACTACTTCACCCCAACTAGATTGAACTTGCCTGTAGTCATTTCAAACGGCCGAAAAAAATTTCTATTCCACAGGTTGTGTTTCAGAAATAATAATTGTGATTGATAGCTAAAATCTTCTAGCTGTGGGCTTCGATTTTTTACTGCTGGAGTGTAAAACTCATCTGATGCGACTATTCTCGGGTTAATGAGTGGTAATATTAACTAATTTCTTATCGAGTACTAGTTGGGACGTTAGTTCGGAAAGTTGCATAATATTAAACTCAGGCAAACTTATGAGACTAATTGGATATTAAGTTCTTCGTACTACGATGAGCACAATCTTGATAATTAAACTTTAACTTCAACATTAATATCTTCGACGTCAGCATTTCTAGCAGACAATATTACGTACTATGCAGCATCCTTATATCGATTTTCTCTTATAAACTGTCCATATATGCTTTAGACTATAGGAGTCGATTGTTTTTACTTCTCAAACTCTCACTTCTCAAATTCCGTACTATCTTCTAGCAGTGTTCTCGTGTTTTGAGTTAGAGGAAATATAGTAAAATACTTCCACAGCGTCACTCCATCCAGCATCATCATTTTTTCGTCAAAAGGAAAGTTATTGTTTATTATATCACATTGCATCCGATCCATTACTTTTAAGTGCGTACCTTGAAGCCATATGTGCTTTATCCCAGATAAAAATGTCGTTTTCGAATATTTACCTTCTTCAGATTGTACTTTAATGATCGATGACGAATCTGCAGACGGAGTTACCGGTAATCCGAATGTTTTGTGAACCTCCTTACTTGAGCAAGTAAAATTACCGCAGTTCCGGTAAATGTCATGCTACTTCTTCTTCCTATATATCTTTCCTGTACTAAGTGTGACAGAGTTGTAATGATGGTGAACGGCCGAGCGTACGAAAAGAGCAACTTGTTCGTGTAGGTAATACCATAATGATGCTTTGATAGTGGTGTGGTCGGTGAGGAGTTTGCTTTTAACAAGTAGTTAATACAAAATGATGATTTACAATATTGAAGACGATCGCGGACTGACGTTCAGAATTACTTTATTCTTACGGGCTACTTTCTTGCAGCATTTCCTCGCTGAACTCCTGTTTTTAATTTCCGGCTGTTAGCCTGTCTGATTTGAGTCCTGTCCGGACAGGCCTTTTTTTTAGCCCTTTGCACTCCAAGTATGCCTCCCAGGGACATTGAAGTTTATACTACCGTTACAGGCTGAGTTTTGTATATTTTGTTTAAGAGGCGCAGCATTGAGCAAAAATAAGGAACGTGGTAGAGAGTGCCTTATTGAAATGAATGAGCCTAGGCTTGATGCCTTTAAGGCAACTGTACATTTACACATTAAACTAAGTCGGAGCTGCTGGTCGATCGATGCGGGGAAAAGTCGAAACGCAAAGGGTTAAATGACTACAACGGTACTCGGTGCGGGCCCTCTAGAGATGAACGTTTATCTGCACCCTATATGTATAGATCGGCACTTTCACCGTCATGACTGTTGTGTAACACACAATTACTTCGGTCGATTCGCTATTTTATATCAAGTTTGCGGAAGCACATTGTCTTTATGATTGTCCTAAATATAAGTCTTATACTACCCTTATGTCCTAAAATAAAGCAATTTATACTTGCATTCCAGTATACCTTGGAGTGTTTCAATTTATACATGATATATACCAATTTAAAAATTACATTTTACTTATCCGATAAATTTGATTTCCATATTTCGCTGTCAGGGCATGCTTTTACATTTTTCCTTTTAACATTCGCAAACATTTCTGTCAGTAACAGTCTATCAAACGTCAAATTGATCGACGAGCACGAATTTTGTAAAGAAATGACAATAATCAAATTAAGAATTATAGTTAATTCGAAAATATATCGTGACTATGAAGGTCAAATTTGCGGCCGATAGGTTGCAGCTGATGGCTATAAGGCTTTTTATATGTCGTTATATGAATACGTAATTTTATAACTTATAAATGCATTATTATTACTATTTAATATATTTTTTAATTTCTAAAAGAAATTATTATTGACATGGATATGTAAGACTGCCTGAAATATTTAAAGATCGTCCGTTAGCTATCCACATGACTTTTTCTTTTAAGGAAAAGAAGGGGTTTTTGTGATATTTATTCAGCACTTCATGATGTAACTGTTTGAATAATAAATCGCTTTATTTCATAACAGCGACAAAATACCTTATCATAATCTTTAATACACATTCTGTATTTTTTTACCGTCTATTAAATTACTTGTTAATATCTTTATGAAATGGGTTTCTAATTCTAGATTTATCTCATCGGGAATACGCCAGTCCCATTGCAGTATTTTAGCCTCTGAACGAAAAAGAACTGAATTATAAAAATGAGGGTTATTCTCCTGCTGGTTCTAGCAAGGTAGCCAACTGGGTGAATGTGTATTTCATCTATTTTATCTTCATTTCGATAACTTACTTTTTTTTATTATACGTTCTCACATTTTCTACTTCACTTCCACAAGCTTCATTACTTTTCTTCTCCACTTTCTACTTTGCCAAACGGGTACAGTAGAATGTAGCCCCCAAAAACACTTTCGTGTAAAAAACTTCGCCAAGTACAGGATTGATGTGAATTCTTACATTATTGTTCAACAT
>JARQST010000451.1:0-11357 GCA_030142225.1 Pachycephus smyrnensis | reverse complement strand
TCCCAAATCAGATAATAAGCAGATATATAGTGACCTATGTACTTGGCATTATAATATGATTTCAATATTTTTTGTATACTGAACAATAATGTAAGAATTCACATCAATCCTGTACTTAGCGAAGTTTTTTACACGAATACGAATATATAATTTACACAATCTTTCAAATACATTCCGCTATTAATTACCATTCGAGTCATTCATTTAAAAATAACCACTGTGCGGAGTTTACGTTCCTCCTCATACGCAAAAACATTTATAATTAACATCGAGATGAAAAAATGCAAGTGTGAAAATGCATTCAATGTTTTGAAATCATGTGAAGCCTTATTGTTAAACTTCGATTTCTTGTATATCCTACACGGAAAAAAATTGTGATGTTGAAAAATACTTTTTCAGACAGGAATTAGATTGAAGCGATATTTACGCTAACTTCTTTAAAAATTACATATTTTCTATGTTACCGTTACTTTCCAAGAGATTGATTTTACTGACAAATTGCGCTACAAATATTTCGTAAATATTACTAAGCCAAATGTATTCGAAACCGCCGTCGCATGTAATTCATACTAACGAACAGTGAATTGATACAGCTTCCGATAGTACTATGATTATATGGTACTTTTCTCTGCTACGTATGTAAGTCATGCTTCTACGTGTTCGTATAATTGCTTGTGGCAACAGTAATTTTGAATTTTCAATACTTTTGTATCCCGGATGTTACTAGGCAATTTTATAATACAATAAGCATCTAATTTGTCGTGGAAACGATAGTTTGCTAATCAGAAAAGAAAAATATATATATTAATTTTATATACGGAATAAATATACAAATATGATGCATTGAATATTTTTTTAAACAAACAAAATTTTATATAAATTTAACAAATTCTGTATCGTTAAAAATGAAATCGGGCTTAATGTGTTGACAATTTTTTAAAAATATTTTAGAATGTTTCTATATACATAAATAGTGACGATTATAATTCTTAATCGAAGTAAGATAAGAACATTGATAAATTTGGCTGGTGGCTCAGTTGGTAGAGTGTCACACCTCCTCACTTGGAACATATACTTCCGGCAGCGCAACCAGAGATGTATGTACACCGACCGCAAGTAACATGCGCACGCATTTTTTTAAATTTTGATCCAATTGTATAGTTATATCATTATGATGTCGATTATATTTTCCAGGAATTTCAATAAATATTAGCAGTTTATACTAATCTATCTAATACTGTGCAGTGTCAAAAGATCGTCCAATAAATTTAATTTTCTTACTACTTTATAATAAGAACTGTGTGTGGCTTCATAGACATGCGGAAGTTGTAGTCACAGTGATATACGGTAGCACTGAATCATCAAAGCGCCGCTGGAAGTTTAAGTTTAGAGATAAGTAAAAGCTTAAGCTCAGCGATTTCGCGATTTCTTGAACAGCATGCTGATATCGTGACAACTACTTCCTGACACTGACATTTGTCGTACAATGGGGACAAGTGATAGCACTCACCCGTTCATGCTCAAGAAGATTTGAACTCAATCGTATTTGAAGATAAATTACTTATTGAAGCCATATCCATTGCGTTTGAGATTTTTATTGATGTCACATTCAAACTGACACAAGGCATATATTAACCCTCATACGCTCCTTGGGTGATATTTCACCCATTTTCGAATTTAAATTATTCTGCTTAGCTGAATTTACACATGATAGAATCGGCCTTGAATATATTTATTCGATGCACAGCCTAACGTAAAAAATGTCAAAATTGAGGTGGCTCTAATAAAATATTTTAGATAAATGAACATGTCACATGATCAACCTTTGGATGAAATTTCACCCATATACATACGTTGATAGTGCTGCGATGCAAAAATAACATGTATATTGGTGTAATGTATACGCTGCTCATTTTCAACATCTAGAGTCGAGCATAAGCTAATCCAAATAAGCAGAGCGGTCTGAATCTTTTGTTTACATTTTCGCGGCTGAACTGAACTCCGCAAAAAGTAGGATTAGGCGGTCTGAGCGGTCGTGACAATTTATCGTCTTTGTGTGTGCAGCAGCAGTTACACAGTGTAATAGAATCCAACGGCCCCTTATTGTTGCTTTCACAACCAAGCAAATCGATCTCAAAGGTTTGATTATAGATCGTACATCGAGAAGTGACAATCGATAATTTAGTTCTCAATAAAATATTAGAAGTATTTATATTTATATATTTCGCGAAAAAAGGAATACTCAACAAAAGGTAAGTACGGATATAGAACTAAATTCATTTCTCCCAATATTTTCCAGTTACAAGAATTTTTTTTCGATTTTTCTTCTTTCATAGCTTTCGAATACACTAAGATTTCAAACGACAATGAATGAACTTAGCGACGAAGAAGAAGCTATGGACAATGCATCAGATTGTGAACACGAGGTTGAACTGGATGCATTTCAATCAGAGCAAAATTATTCTAGTGATGAAAGCATCGACAATGACGAGGAGTCGAGTCAGTGCTATCAGACAACCTTTGTGTCAAAAGATAAAACGGTTACGTGGATGACAGAAGCTCCAAACATGCGTGGGAAAGTCTCGAGCTAAAAATATACCAGGAAGGGTCGGTATAATACGATATGCAGCCTCCCGTATAAACACTGTCAAGGATACATTCGAATTGTGTCTAACATTATTTATGCGCAAAATAATCGTTGCAAATACCAATTTGGAAGGACGACGAGTATTTGGTGAGGACTGGAATGACATTGATGACGTTACGCTTCAAGCGTATGTTGGGATTCTAATCTTGGCAGGAGTTTATCGATCACACGGTGAACCAATTGATAATTTGTGGGAAGACAAAATTGGGCGCCCAATCTTTCGAGCTACAATGTCGAAGAAAATGTTCAAAAACATAACTCGCGTTATTCGATTCGACGATAAAAGTGACCGTCAGGAACGCCGAGTTCGAGACAAATTGACGCCAATATGAAGCGTGTTTGACGCTTGGGTCCACAATATGCGTTTGCTATTCACTCCATACGACAACGTCACGATCGATGAGCAACTTACTTCATTTCGAGGTAAATGTCCATTCAAGCAATTTATGCCATCGAAGCCTGCGAAGTATGGTATAAAACTCTGAACCTTGTGTGACAGTAAAACAAGTTATGCATGGAACATTCAAGTGTACACTGGCAAGGAACTCAACGCTGCCCCCGAAAAAAATCAAGGACGAAGAGTCGTATTAGACTTAGTCAAAGATTTGAAAGGTCGTAATATCACTTGCGACAATTTCTTCACGATACACAATTTTGCAATGGAGTTATTGAAAAAGAAAAATACCCTAGTTGGAACAGTTCGTGCTAATAAGACTTTCCTCCCACAAATCACAAAAAAGAATTTCGTCAACGACCACAATATTCTAGTAACTTTTACTTTGCTGGAAAAGCAACAATTGTGCAGTACGTTCCGAAAAAATACAAAAATGTTATTGTTCTGAGTACACTCCATCACGACAAAGCCATTTCAGCAGGTGCAAAACAGTTACCTGAGATAATTTCTTACTACAATAAAATAAAAGCTGGCGTCGATACATTAGATCAACTAGTTGGAACGTATACAGTTAAACGAAAAACCAACTGCTGGCCATACTGCTTGTTTGGAAATATGATTGACGTGTCTGGTGTCAATGCATATGTATTGTGGACGGAAGTTGACCCAAATTGGAACAAACATAAATTATTCAGAAGGCGACTGTTCCTAGAAGAGCTTGGTGCAGAGTTGATCAATGAAGAAATACTTAGAAGACCTAGAATGCCACGAGGTGATGCATCGATACGAATTTTCAACGACTTACGAGAATCTACTGCTGACGATGTGTCTGGACAATCATCTGGATCATCAAAGCACAAAAAAGAAGAAAAATATCGAGCGGTGCACGTTGCCAACTATGTGTTGATAAAGATCGTAAGGCGTATTCAGCTTTTGTAAAGTGCCAAAAGTATTTGTGTGGAGAACACAAGATTGCTATTTATTATTATCCTACCTCTAAAACTTAAAATTTCTCTAATAATCATGTAATACCAGTAAAATGTGACACAATAACGAAAATTGAAATTTTATGTAATGGTATAGTCATTGGTTCATTGCAAAATACGGTTGGGTGAAATATCACCCATAAGGATCTTATGTGTAACTATTTTTAAGGGACGTATAAGGATTAAGTTTAGATCGTAATAGCTATAAAATATGATGGCATTCATTATAATATTTTATTTCACTCCGTGTGAGAATAGTACTTTACGATACTAGTGCGAAAATTTTTTTTCTGACGAGTGTGATTTTGCAGCACGAGCCGAAGGCGAGTATTGCAATCACACGAGTTTAAAAAAGGTTTTTCGCACGAGTATCGCACAAAATTTTATTTCACAACGTGCGAAAATGTAATTGTACGCACGCGAAGCGTGCGTAAAACTGCATTTCTCGCACGGAGTGAAATAAAGTACTATTACGTACTCTTCATTCGTTTTTTTTTTTTTAATTTAACACATACCACAAATACAATTATTAACAAATGATTTTTAGGCCTTGCTGTTTGCATGGGCTTTAATGAGCCAAAACACACATGCTGCTGATTATTCACTAGTTAGGTACATCAAGCAGATTCTTGTACTCAACTTATTACCAATGTTAATAATGACACACTTTAAAAGGTAACACTACAAAGTGCGGCTGATGAAGCTCACCCTGATGCTGCATTGTGTGGTAGCTATTTAAATTTGTATTAAGTAATACATATAACATTATTGTCATTCTTTGTTGTGACTACACAATGCATGGTATGAGTGTCGAAACGTATCACACACTGGTTATGGCAGATAGCTCTTAAGGGATTCATTTAAAACTAACAATCTGTAAAATGTCGGCTAGTTTTTAATTAATAAAATATGGATTTCTCCTCAGGAGTGTCGACCACACAGCCAATAAATAAATTCAATAAATTTATGATGTTTCGGTCCCTTTGGGGACCCTCTTCAGGTTAATTCTGTCACAAAGAAACTGTTACAGAAGGTAATACTCTGGCAGACTCGACAAATTTTTACAAAAATAGTATTAAATTAAATATAAAAACTTACATTAATTAATTATTTTCAGGTATCTCATTGTCATCTAGTGAGAGGTGTTCTTTCCTGATCTTCCCGTTTTCTTAGTTCGGTAGCAAGTAAAATTCTCTTTTCTCGTTAATTTATTAAAATGTTTGTCTGGTAGTTTCATTTTATTATTGATTTTATAATAAAAATAAACATTATTTAATTATGAAATGAATAATAAAATGAAACTAAAAAAAAAGAAAAAATTTTTAATTATAAAATCAATAATAAAATGAAACTACCAGACAAACATTTTAATAAATTAACGAGAGAAGAGAATTTTACTTACTACCGAACTAAGAAAACGGGAAGACCAGGAAAAAACACCTCTCACTAGATGACAATGAGATACCTGAAAATAATTAATTAATGTAAGTTTTTATATTTAATTTTTAATTCTATTTTTGTAAAAATTTGTCGAGTCTGCCAGAGTATTACCTTCTGTAACAGTTTCTTTGTGACAGAATTAACCTGAAGAGGGTCCCCAAAGGGACCGAAACATCATAAATTTATTGAATTTATTTATTGGCTGTGTGGTCGACACTCCTGAGGAGAAATCCATATTTTATTTTTCATTTTAAACTTTTATATAATACATTGTTCTTGAGAAATGAAGGACACAATGATTTTGTTTCAACGAAGCCATATACTTTATTGGGTTAGTTTTGTACGGCGAATCGAGGTATGTTCAACGACCCATAATATTGTATAATCCCGATAATGTATTCTGTGTAGTATCGTGATAATATGATCTTATTGCATGTCTAATTCAGCTAATGCAATATTAGCACATTTTCTTTTCTCTCTTTCAACAACCCCAAGCAGCGAAACTCTACGTTTTCGTTTCTATAATTGATCCACAAGTAAATTGCGAGGTCTAGTTAACTCTTATATTGAAACTCATAGTAAAATGATTCCTCAAAAAATACATTTTACTCGTGGACTGCCTTTATTCTTAATTACTAGCAATACATAGTGCGAATAAAGCTCTCGGATTTTTGCACAAATCATCCACAATATATAAGCTATTGTTGAGTCAGATTTTTTTATTCACGTGGAATCACTTTGTATCTCGGTTTCTACATAACCATTGCTTTTCTCACCGTGCTTCTCATAAGACCCCGTGTATAATAAAGACTTAAGGGGACTGGGGAGTGCAAACGACCATCTTGAATTTCCAATCACGAAAATCGTAAGTTATACTAGATTGATGCGTTATCCTTATCGAATTCGAGTGCAAGCAAAATTGTGAAAGTTCCACAATTGCTAAAATGGCACTTTCGAAAGGAATAATTACGAAATAAAGAAATGAGACGCATGCAATTTTTTGACGTGAAAGATGCTCGTGCCAAAATTTTGCATGTATCTCATTCCTTTATTTCGCAATTATTCCTTACGAAAGTGCCATTTCAGTAATTGTGGAGCTTACACAAATTTGCGTGCACTCGAGTTCGATAAGGATAATGCATCAATTCCGTGTAATTAAGCATATTTACTAAACTAGTGAAACTCTTTAACCCTATACGCTATATGCGTACTAATACCGTTATATGTTAGTCAGTATGCGTAGAATTGTACATACAGAACACATGTACAGCGAGAATCTATGGTAAGCAATAAAGATGGCGCAGATAGAATCCACATGTGCTCACTACGGTGTAGCTGCATTTGTATGCATAAACAAATAGCTCACCATGTCGAATTTTTTATAGATCATAAAGAAAAATTTAAACACAAGTTTGAATCTATATTTATCATTCTCACTATTTGCTTTTTGTACAAGTTGAAGTACTGTGAAACAGATATTTAAAAAGTAATATGACGCCAAATAGTTCCCGAGTATCCCTAAGATACCAGAAAATCTATAAAATATTTTGGTGGTGGAAGAGTTTCAACTCGTGAGTCGAAAGTTTAAAATAGATCACTGCGTCAATCACGAAATTCACAGCCAGTTATACGCCATTACAATAAACAAATATGATTACATTACGGTATAAAATACTGTTTAAAATTAACAGTCGTTTAATATTTCACGATTCTCTGATTATCCCTTAAGTAAATGCACATATACTAACTACACACTTGAAATATACACTTGAACTTACCTGTTAGATGACTCCCGGTGAACTCGAAGTCGTCGTCCTGATCCCAGTGTTTGAGGCTCAAATTGGATAACGATGTCGCATTAGCAAACTCTAGATTTGCAAAATGCCAATCCAGTATTTGGCGATCCTTTGAAGACAAATATACGTCACTGAAATGAATAAAATTGTTATTAAAAAAAATTGTCAGAAGAAAGATTTAAAAAATAGTCCCGTGTTACACTAACCTAGGCGGAGAAGCTTCGAGTTCTTGCAACTTTGCTTCGATTTCTTTTTGTTGTTCTGCAAGTTGATCCCATTCCTAAAACAAGAAACTTTTATTTTCCTCCTTCGGATGAATATAAATAACATTAATGTATAATCTCACACCTTGCAAGCATTATGGAGATCACGCAATTTCGACCGAAGAACAAATTCTTGTGTGATGTCGCGGGTTTGTGGCTTGCTTTCTGACATTTCTTTATACTGTTTGTTCAGTTCTTCCAAGCGCTCCTTGATAGCAATCATCTGAAATATTGACAATTGTCAATTACTTAACGTACTCATATTGTAAGGAAAAATTATCCTCAATATCTTCTTATAGTACACAAAGAGAAACAGAATTGCTCACTCTATGCTGATTAGCCGTAAGTCTTCCCTGAAGTGAAAGCACGGAGCGAAGATGAGCAACCTGTCGTTGTTTAACTCCTTGCTCTTGAAGACGTATTACCCACTCCAAGGCTTGACCCAAAGACACCGGTCTTGTGCTGCCGCCCTGACCTGTAGATCCTGCACTGCCTACGTAATTGAAGTCTAACTGATGCGATAGATAAGATGTTGCTTCCAATAATCTATTAAATTCTCGCTCGACCATCTCATCCTTATCTTTAGGCACCTAGAATGTGTAAACAAAAACGAATCTCTTTTATTAACTTGATTACAAATAAATCAATATTGGAATTCTACGTTATATTCTTCTATCCTAGTTTAAAAATATTAAATAACTTACCGTCTGCCCATCACTTTCATAAAGTGGGCATTTCTGCCGAATTTTATGCAGCTCCATGTTGATCTGCTTACTCAATGTTGTTACAGGATTTCCTCCAAGACCAGTGACAACCATAGCACCCAAATCGGCAATATATGAAGACTTACGGAAAGTTGCTATTCGTCCACCTACTCGATCCTTTTAAATTGACATGATAATACAACTGTATTATTTACACTCATACTATTTTTTAACATTTTGAAACTTACTCGTGCTTCTAAGACGATAACTTCCAATCCAAATTGTTGCATCTGCTGTGCTGCTGCTAATCCTGCTATTCCTGCACCTATTACGATTACTTTGCCTAATTTTTTAGTAGGTATTGGCTGAAAAACAGGAATTAATTAAATTCTTATGTAATTATAATCGCAAATTGAAGATAAAACATGTTTTCGTTCAACCTCACCTTAAGCCGTTTGAATACCCCAAAATTAATGAAACCATGACGTTCCAGGAAAGCATGAACTCTACGAGCCAGTATATTATCACTATTGTAAGGTGGCTCAATCGATGGTAAAGCATTCTCTACAATCAACTGTTGCTTTGGATTTTCAAGCCAAAGTTGTAACTAAAATATGTGTTAAAAGATAGTAAGATATACAATATGCCTATGACATTTGATTCAATAGGGGATAATTACAAGTCTGTTTCTAATATGTAGAAAAACTTTCTGTGTCTGTGGTGGCCCGCTAGAGACGTCAGGAAAGCAAGCTGCTTCTGTAGATGTTAATTTATCAAATGGTAATCGACTTTGAAATGCAGCTCCTTCTAATCCATTGGGGAGTTCTTTTACTAAACATATGAAATGTCATTCATGTAAAATCATGTCAAAATAAAAACAGAAAACAAATCATACAAAATTGAAGTTCCTTTATATTAAGTATTATACCATGAGGATCTTCATGATCGCTATCTTGTTCATCCTCCTCTTTTGTTTCATTTTTTGTAGCTGAAATGGGAGTAGGCAATGGAACCTCAGGTTCCTTTTTTGAATCACCAAAAATCTTTTTTTCAGGAGTACCCATCCCTGTTTTAGACTTTTCTGAAGTATCGGAAGCATTTTCATCTTCAAGTGGATTATACTTCTCCTCCATCTCTCTATATTCAACCTAAAAAAATGTCATTAGATTTCATTGACAAAACCAATCCAAAGACCTATATACAAAAATAAAATGCCAATACAAATTATATTTACTGCACAATGTACATAATGCAGTGTACTGGACATAACCTTATTTGTATCATAATCTTTTGATATCTCCATATATTGTAAACCGTTTAGACCATTTATAAGTTACACAAAGCATAACAAAAATATTGTCGAATAAAAAAAAAGTAAAAACGCATAATTTGATATAATTTTTAAACACAATGGTCAAAACATTTTTTTAAAAATGAGCCAGATGTGAAAGACTGTACACTTTAAACACTTATTAACACAAACCTTTGCTCTCTTTCGGCGACTCATCTTACTGAGATTTGAACGTTTTCTTTTAAACTGCCAGCGTTCAAGCTACTAGATAATTCTTGTTTGTTTTGATGCGTCTAGCCGTGTCGTGTCACGTGTCGGTATCCAAATTAAGGTAGTATAAAAAGTATGGTAATAGGGCATGGTCTATAAGGAAACAAGGTGAGGCATTGCGCATAGACTTACCCTGAGCCAATTAGAAGAGATATCCAAGCTGACGTCATATAAGCGCCAATTGTAAACTTCTATACAACTGAACACTTAGGGCCCGGTCACACTCGTCAAACTCGCGTTCGAACGCGACTGCCGACCAATAATACAACGTGAATTCCTGTGGATGCGGTGTACCATTGGTCGGCAGTTCGCGTTCGAACGCGCGTTTGACGAGTGTGACCGGGCCCTTAATGACAATTTTCTTAGACGTACAGGTCATATGCCCGTTTCCTCCGACGTTGATCGGAGTTTAAACTCTGGTTACCCTATCTCAAAACTATATAAAAAAAATTGAACCAGGTTTAAACCACGTTGGAGGAAACGGGCGATACTTGCACTTCAATAATAGCAGATAGTAAGTCAAGAGCAAATGATTACGACAATTGCCTATAGTAACTATTTTTATGAAGCAAGAAAACTAATCGACTTGTATTTGAACAGTTAGAAGTGAATATAACCCTATTTTACGCTTACATTATCATCCTTAGGAAAGGGAAAAAACTTAAAATTTTGTCCTTTCGTGTTTATATTATTATTTTTGCAACTTTTCACCGGGGAAACAGGCATTTTTGTTTATCAACAAATACGCACGTAACCATTTAGCGAACTTTTGTGACGTCACTCTGGGTATGCGCAGACTGAGTGAAATTCTGTCCAAAGTTCTGACATACCTTATTTCTTTATACAATGGTTATAGGGATTGTACCAACTTAAAGGCCATTTCACATAAAGCCGCAATAATAAAAGGAATTTCCATTTACCCAAGTTGAGTCGACGCGACTCGACTCAAAGCCACATAATTGGCCGTTTCGACTACTTTCCGTTAAAGCCAACGAATAGCCAGGCTCTGGGGCTCGATTGCGTATCTTCCATTATGGTGTAGTTGTCTTCTTTTGACCTCACACACGATTGGCTAACAGCTATTCACAATTCGTATTTTCATCGTAGTGAAAGATACGTAATCGAGCCCCCTGCGGCTGCCGTCACTTGGAGCGTGGTTTGCGTATCGCGTATCTTGTGCAGCCAATCACAAACCCGCAATTCTGTTTTATATCTATAGGAAAACTAATGACGATCCGTGATTGGCTGGCGCAAGTTACGCGAACGCTAAGTACGCTCCATGTGACGGCAGCCTGAGTCGTGTCTATTCAACGGGTGCTTTCCATTTACTGGCACAAGTCGACACAAGTCGACTTGTGTCGCCAAAAGTGCTTTCCATTGGGTGCTTTCCATTTACATGACTTTTGTGTCGACTCGTATCGACTCTCATAAACTCACCACTCTAGCAGAGTCAGCTGTGTGAAGTTAGCCGCCTAATTTTTACTTTTAAAATTTTTTTTTGTCTTAATCGATTGTTCGTCGTTTGTAGGTGATTGTTCGCTTAATTATAGCGTTTGTCGGATAAGC
>JARQST010000449.1:326329-343629 GCA_030142225.1 Pachycephus smyrnensis | reverse complement strand
GTATTTCCACGACTTGCCACAACGCGGGGCAGCACCGTCAACTTGGAGTTCGTCGAGTAGTTCCATTCCCCCTTAAGGGGGAACCGTATTTCTTTTTCTATAGTCAGTTTACGAGTTCAATGTGTTTTTTGACAGTTCCCAAACAATGCAATCCTTAACAAATCTCACGCGACTATCCATAAAATCACGGAAATTCTGGTTAAAATAGAAATATAAAATATATTGCAATAAAAAACTATGCATATCCATACTTTGTAATAAGAATGTTATGCAGAGCCATATGTCGTTTTAGAGATTTCATTGTTTTCGATCTGTCAAAAAAACACATTGAACTCGTGGACCAACTATATGTGCGACTGATTCACGTGGCCAAGAGCTCAAAACGAGAAACTTCGCACTTAAAAATAAAAACACAGAATGCACTGTCACTAAATTTATTTGACTTAGTCAAAGCCTTCCGAAAAAATTTCGGTATTTTATATATTGTAACGTGGCGTCCTGAGACGACCCGTTACAAAGCCCGTACCTCCACGCACTGTCGGCGGACGGCGGTGCCTTCGGCCTCCATCCCTAAGGACTGCGTGGGTACGGGTTTCGGGAGAAGGGAACGGCGGAAAGGGTGGACCGGCGGCGGAGATACAAGGCCCTTCTGGGATGGAATCCCGCACGTAAGGGGTACCGAACCGCCGGGACTCGCTATCGGTACCTCGGGAAGTTTAACCGGCCACGGCTTGCGTGTCCGCGGGGAGGGCGCCGAAGGGGGGATTTGTTTTGGATAGACCTACCACAGGCGGGGGTACAAGGCGATTGCCGGGCATCGGCGATCGCCTCAGCAAAATTCGGCTTACCGGGCAGTACATCTCCTTTCGGGCTCGGGTGACAGCGGAGTTGTCGGGAAAATCGCGAATTGCGATTTTCGGGAGTTCTTGTAGAAGATACGGCTTCCTAATGTAAACTGGTTGCGGGCGGTGTGAGTGTGGGTGCGCGGGTGCGTTTTTCCTCGGCCGACCGAGAGGCGGACGGCGCCGATCGCCACCACACGGGACACCCTTTGTTGGATCGGCAATGGATTATAGGATAGCCGAGTTTTCGGTAAGTGCCGCGCTACCGGTTTTATTTAGAGAACGTCCCGCGAATACGGATACCCGAGGGGGAGTGGTGCGGACACACGGATGCCTAGGGGGTTACCGCAAGTCGGAGCGCACCTTCCCCGAGAAGGAGAGACTCCTCTCCAACGAGACCTGTTAGGACCGCGACTCGCGCCGCGATGGGATTCGCGGCATCGCATAGGAACCCCGGGATAGAGGCAGGTCTGGGGCAGGTCTGGGGCAGGTTAATCATGAGCATGAATCGTATTGTAGAACCATCATTTATTAGGGTGTAATAAACGAAACGGTATAATACCCGCTGTGTGATTATTTTGCGCGCCGGACCGACGATTCCAGAATTCTCTCTCCTCGCCCCCATGTTCCCATCGTGAAATTGTCGATGACATGTTACGGGATGTACAAGATGTATGGGTTGTTTGTTCTTGTCAGGTACGTACCGTTCTTGATCCTGAAGCCTGATATCACAGCCCTACAAGGCTGTTATAATAGATCCTTGTTAGTGGATATTTTGAGGGCTTGAATAGGGGCATTATAGATTTAATTATTTTAGGGATGCCTTATTCCCCACTTATTAAGGCCATTTTAATATTAAGGAAAACCCGAACATATTTCTGCACAGGATGATACTGCTCACCGTCGAATTCTTTCACTAATTCTCAAACTTTCCTCAAGCATAGATACTCGCGCTCGACAATACGGCAATATACAACAAACGGCTGTTCAACTATTTGTCACTAGGGTTTTACAATGACGGCAGACTTGTTTTCATTGAAGCAGTTCCTTTGTCTTTGCCATTCCTCTTTCCTGATTTCTCTCCTCCCCGTTTCCTTTCCCTCCTCACTCCTCTTTGCCGGGCGTTCACCCTACAAGAATCTCCACATCGACGATAAAACAGCAACGTCTGCGTTTGCCACTGTGCACGTTTCAGATAAAGGAACATTTTTCCAACTCACCGTCCTTTGCTTCCTATTCTTCGCTATAGATGATTTTCTTTTCCTCGAGTGCAGGAACATTTCTTTTTTCAACTCTCTCTACCGTGTTTCCATATTTTTATAACCAGGCCATACCCATGACGCCCTGAAATGTCGCGTAACTGGAATTCCCTACAGGTCTGCTGTCTCCTCTCCTGTAGCTTCAATGCAAGTTCATAGAGTTGTCAAATCACTGATGCACTTGCGCGTTTATATTCAATTTTACACTTGCAATTTTCACTACCTTTACTGCTATTTACATAACATTGACTACAGATTTTTTGAACTTCTTCAACTTTCACGTAGATAACTCCTCCGTGTGTTCGAAATTATATAAAATCACGTTATTTAGAAATGTTAAGAACCATTTTGCGTAATAATATTTGTATATGTAAATTTTATTTACTAGAAATTTTCTTTCCCTTTCAATTGGTTTTCTTCCTCTAGGGGGCAAAAACCGGTTACATAATATCCATTGTATTTTAAATAATGAAACAAAGTTGTAATGATCCTGAGTAGTAAGTTATATAGCCATATCAGTAATAAATAGTTGGAAAGAAATAATCCATATTTTTAGTAATGCATGACTTCGAGATAGATCATCAAGACAGTAGGAACACATCTACCCGTTAATTTATTTTGCGTAACAGTTCCAGTGATTAATGAATGAATTATTTTGATAATGATTCGAAGGAAGCAGTGTGGAACTGCAACGAAAGACCTATAGCTCAAGAAAATTAGGAATAATGAAATGTTTCCAATTAATACCTAATCAACCTCACGAATTCTCCGAACTACATAGTACAGCCAATATCTCCTCACGTGTCGTTAAACAGCTATTCGTGAGTCATATTTTTGAAAGTTTAATAAATCTCATAAATGATTTCAGTATTACGTGGTCAGTAATTCAGTACTGCGTGATTATTGTTCTGTCTCTTAACACATTAAGGACCGCAAAGAAATCTGTAAGGCATACGCCTGGGACCGCACATTTTTGGGCATGGGACGCGACACACGAGAAAACTCGTGAGCGGTCCTTAACAGATGGGACGCGAAACACGAGAAAACTCGTGAGCGGTCCTTAATGTGTTAAGTAACTTTTATGTACGAAGTATACATTCACGTGAATATGTGTGGACGATTAAGTGAAAGATTAAAGTAATAGAGCATGGAGATACCAAGTGACTTCGATTATTTCCCAGTAGTCGTCCCATGCAAGAACAAAAACTATGAAATTTATTTGATTTAATTGATCTTAAATCAGTTTCTGATTATAACACATAAAAGAAATAATTATTACAAAGTGTACATACAAAAGTAATAGTTTTAGTATCGAACTATCAAGTTCCACTCTTTAAACATGAATTAGTGAAAATTTCACTGATTGTTTCAGTCGTTTGAAAATTCACTGAGAAATAATGATTTCAGGTCTAATTCACTGCTAAATCAGCGGTTTCGTGTTATAGGAGCCTTGTAACGGATTCATTGTGGCATCACCATATTGTTTGTCGCATTGTCACGTCGAGTCTGAGTTGAATTCTAGTATGAGTAACTTCCAGTATGATACTAACAGATCATACTAACGAACAGTGAATTGATGCAGCTTCCAATAGTATTATAATAATATGGTACTTTTCTTTACGATGTACGTAAGTCATGCTTGTACATATTCGTGCAATAACTTGTGGCAACAGTAATTTCAAATTTCCATATGTTGCCATGTATATAAATATTGACGATGACTTCATATCATGTATCAAATATTGACGATTATAATTCTTAATCGAAGAAAAATTTACAAATTACGCTGGTGGCTCAGTGGGTAGAGTTTCACATTCCTCACTTCGAGCATCCTGACGATCACAGGTTCAGGTCCCACTTACGGCAGCGTACATAGATGTGTGTACTAATCACGAGTTACACACGCACCCATTTTTTAAAATTTTCTTTTAATTGTGAATGTAATTCCCCATATAATTCCCGGTGAAAACCACATCAAACACTTATATTGCAGTAATATTTATAAAACATTTTTTTCTGTGTACTGATTTAATCAGTAGGTATGTCGATTTCACTGATTCAATTAGTAGAATTTCACTGATTGTCAGTGGTTCATTTACAACTGCGATGATCAGTGACTATTCACGGATTCATTTTAAGAGAGCAGGCTATTCTTTATTGTCACAAAAGTCGTTTTTACAAAGGAATAAGATCGTAAAAAGAGGATCTGGCGTATACAAAAATAGTAGAGCATAACCTTCGAAAAAGGTATGACATGTTATTCATTGACACGGTGAAAAGGTCAGAGCTGGAGGCTAAAGGTGAATGCCAGACAACATAAGTATTTGGGGTTTATTTTATAATTCATGAAAGTACAATGGTAGCGATGAGCATACATATAGCGTACATACACAAGCAAATGCAGGTGGGTAGAGAAGCACGGAGAAACGGTAGGGTGAGAAATAATGGAAAAATCAGAAAAGAACGTCTCAGGAGAGTCGCGAGAAACTCTCGGAATATCTGCTGGGAAGGATTTCTGGATTCCACCTGGCCCCTCTACCCCTCCAATTCCATCTATCCTTCCAGTCCTCCTCATTTTCTTCCTTATCAGTTTCTTCCTCCCGTTCCCCCTCTTTTTTTCTCATCCTTAACTTTACTTCGAGATGTAGAGAGGTTCTCTCTGGAGTCCTTGGCCAATCGCCTTTTGTTTTGATGGATCCTGCAGCCCTGGCACAGATAGGCGAGAACGTCCATATAATGTAGCAATACAGCGATGCTCAATTGATTTGAAATTCCATCGACTCGTAAAGCCCTCGTGACTACGAGAAATTGCTCCTGATTCTCTTCTTTGTTCATTCTCTTCTCCTTTCCCACTCTCCTTCACTCGTGTATGCATATATATATATATACTATTCACTCCTTACTATATGCTCAATCTCTGTTACGATATCTCATCTCTTTCCTCTACGTCAATTTAGAAACACCTCGCAAACTCGCTATTTCATTTTGTAAACTTATATACTCGTAAACAGTGTATCCCGTATATATTTATATTTGTGGCCTTGCAGGCATATTTACCATACCATAGGCGAAGACATCGAATATTGTAGATCTTCCGTCTCAGTGGGAAAATGTCACTTTCTCGAACAATTTTACCATTTGGAATCATAACAGAATACGCAACGATATAAATGTCTTATGTATGCGAGCAACTTTAAAGCAAAATAGTTTATAGTAATACTTTTTTAGCCACTTTCCGTAACAGTTTTCTTATTGGCAGTTTCAGTTTTGGGTTTTAAATAAATGTCCTGTGATCCAGCGGTCTTCTTTTGCTCGCGTAAAACCTGTCAATTCACTCTGTGACACTTGCTAAAACGGAAATGCTAAAAGTCATAAATAAATAAGTATTAATATATATATGTTTATTAGCCTAGAGTGGTTAAGATAAAATTTTTATAATAACGTTTATTAATTTATGGTTTAGTTTGCATATATACATTTTACACAAAATGTAGAATTAAGGGGGAACCATACTGCTTTTTCTACGTGTGAGTGAACCACACGGACGAGGGCTCAAAGCGAGGAATCTCCGCACTGAAAACTCTTTTGCTAACTGTATACAGCGGAGCCTTCCGGTGATTTCTCGGTCCCTGCGGAGTCCGATTTTTTAATCAAATTTTTGTTAATTAAAAATATTGAGATAAACAGTGTACTGGAGGTGTCCATGGCGAAAAATATAAGACACTTTTTCGCCTCCATATAGTATTCCGCTGAGCACTACTAATAAGACGCGAGATCTCACATTAGTTTTACGCCCTACGACAGCGTGAAAAAATATTATCGACTACGTCATGCGTGTTTTCACGGCTTGCCGCAAAGCAAGGCAGCACCGTCACGTAGAAGTTCGCCGAGCACTACGGTTCTCCTTTGACTGATTATATTAGGTTTTTTGTAACTCTATTTGTCTATAGAATATACTGAATGTTTTAATAATGGGAAGTGTTAATCATCTGTTGAAAATTATTGATATTAAATGAGAGCGATGTACGTTTGAGAGAGGTTTTTTCTCTATCGAACCTTGTTATTACTAGGAGATTAGATTTTGAAAGATTATTTCCGAATAATATTCTGAGTACATGAGTACTGAGAGGGCTAGCTAAATTGTACTGTTACAGTATTGATATCCCGAGTAAAAAAATAAGTACTGCTTCGGTCTTCATGAGTGTAATTTCGTTCTGCTCACCCTGATCCAGATCTGATCGTTCGCTAAATATGTCCTGATGAGTCTGATCTCGTCTTTTTGACCCGGATCTAAGTCTATTTATTGAGTATTCCGGGCTGAAGCAGAACTTATAAATCTTGTTCTTGTACTGCCGAGAAGAACGAAAAAGAATCGAAACAGGATTTATTTTTTGACTCGCGATGCTGTATTATAACATTATTATAGTGTATACCTCTTTTCTTTTCACGTTTTGAACATTTATTTTTGCTTATTATCAGATATCTATACTATACGTATATCTATGCCTAATGGAATCAAGCATTATCAGTTACGGCTCGACTGAGTAATCATTGATACTCCCACATCATTCTGACGGATGTGTGACGTGCTGAACTTCCGGTTTATGATGTATAATCTAGATATTTTTGTTATTACCTACTGGACCGTAAGAGTGATAACGTACACCAGATTGGCTGCTGCTTTATACAGATTGATAACTCAGCGTGATGGAAATTTCGAAAAATATTTGGAAAACTTAAAATTCCTAATACCTAATTAGTTTCACATTAAAACATTCTAATTGCGATATGTAAGAAAGAGCGACCTACACTTTTACCTATACTTATGCGAAATTAGTTCGCGATAATTTTACAATCTATTTTTAACGTTATAGTTTCACTGACATAAAACCCATTAGAAATTAAAGTAAGCATTATTCACTAGGCAGAAATTCATTTCATGAAAGAAGTATCGTTACAAAAGAAAATATAGGAACTTCTGCTATAAATTTGAAATCATACAATCCGAATCTTTTCTCATGGATGCGTTGTCCACACTTGCCTGCAAATTATGTGACAAAAATTTCGATGGAGATTTCTCCGATCTAAATATAAGACGTAAAAGAATTTACTGTACTGTTCTAGATATATGCGGTCGATCTTTAAGTCATAAGCAAAATAGAAGAAATTCATATCTGTTTTTCTACTTCCTTTTATTAGAATGCGTTTCACGGATCGCATACAAGAAACGCATACAAGAAACTTTACAAGAAACTTTACAAGAAACGTCTGGAGATACCTTAGCAACTATAGGCTTCGAGCGCAATACATTATAAATGATAAATTTTTACGTAGTGAAGTTTTTAATAAGAATTTAATTTCCAATTTTTTTCCACGGTTTCAACTAAGGATCGCACGAAGAAATATTAAAGTAAACAGATTTACCTTAACCCCCCTGACCGTTACCCCGAGTATACTCGCGGTAAATACTATTGCAGTACTATAAAGTAGAACTGCAAGGGGGTTAAAGTATTACACCTTATACATTTTTTATGGTAAAAAATAATTAAGTTTGCATGTACTGGTTCAAAAAGGGAAGTGCTGGATATCTGACAATTTTATTGTTTCTTCCACATCCGGAATTCGATTTTTCCGGAAATTTCACCCCGATCAGTTTACTGGTTAATTTCGAATTTTTGAGTGACATTTGCATGCGCACACATACACAAATCCTTTTTTTCTGCGATGGCGTATGCACGAAACACTTCCACGTGCTCCATCCGGTGACGCGTAAGAAGATGACACAAAACGCTTCCTCCATTAGCGAGAAACACGAAACTCGAACCATCTGCCTAATTATTCAACCTATAGGGTATATTGATGCAGGTGATCTTTCACTGTATACTCATTACGATCCACGATTTTTTTTCAACGTCAGGACCCTTATTAATCACGTTGGCTAATTACGCACATTCCAACCACAAGGACAGAAAAGTACTCATTTCTAATTAGCGACAGTCGTTGGTAACACATGACAACGAGACACCATGAACTTCTTTTCACAGGCGTCAGCAAAATATCATGCATCACTACATCGTTTCATTTTTTACCCTTTTCGCACAATTTTCTTTTTCAGAAGATAACGCGCTTTACTCGTTCTTTCACCTTCGACCCTCTACTCAGGGAGTCAGTCTCGGATTCGTGAAAATACTCTCTGTTTACATCATGACGAACAAAGCAATACGTGAATAAGGTAACGCTAACCTTTTTACGCAGCGTCACATTGGAATCACCACAAACTTTCTGGAAAAATAGGAATTAAAGAGAGAGGCTATTTGAAAGCACAGGAGTGTCTGATTTTATATTTAAATTGGAATATAAGAAGCGAGCTCTACTATTTGCTTTAAAACTCATAAATATTACAGACATTATGGACAGTTATAGATGTTATTATATATAGTTATAGATTTGTTAGATAAGGTAAAAGTCTATCTTTTGAACAAAAATTGGTAACGTCATTGTTGTATATTGTAATAATTTGTTTTAAATTGAAGTAAAGGAGCGAATTATTTAATCCTTGTCCATTGGTTTATAGACTTGTTTTTGGTTACATTAGTCAATATGAATATGTATACATTTGTATATCTATACTCAATATCTTTTCTTCCTAGTTTCCCTCAGTCTATGTTTTATACAGTTCGTCCATTCCTCTCTTACTCCATTATTTTTAGGTGAATGTCTAATATTGTTTTACTCTATCCTCAATTCTATGCAGTTAAGGTGGAATGGAACGGCATTTTCTATGTGTGAGTGTGTCACACGTACGAGAGCTCGAAGTGAGGAAACTTCGCACCCAAAAATCTCTGTACAAAAAGCACTGTCAATAAATTGATGACACAAAATTGAAGCCTCCCGATAATATAATTTTCCCTGCGGACCCCAATTTTTGAATTATTGCTTAGAAAATATATAAAAGATACCTGAATATCGGCAGTGACAGCCTACGAATCTGTCATGGCGTCACGACAATACCTTTGCCGTTCGCTATCCAATACTCATCACACTGTTGCACAGCACCACCGATGAAAATCGAAAAAAGGGGCACGCAGGGAAAGTTTTACATGTCTCAATTTTACACCAAAGCACTGGGAATTGCCGCCGTATAGCGAATTTCGAAATTTTTGGGTGTGGACATGCGGAGCCGTCAACGCGCCGATTTGCCCCGCCTAAAACTTCAGCCTCTCGCCATAGCGAGCGCTAGTAGTAGCACGGCTAGTCCCAACGTGCGTGAGTGGTGCTTATTTTGAATTCTGTAGCCAAAATTGTACAGAGATTTTTTTTATTTCAACGTAGCAATCTGTTGAGCATCACTAAGGCGTGACGTCATACAAACGTGCAAAAGTATAGTCACGTAGTTCCACGACTTGCCACAACGCGAGGCAGCACCGTCAACTTGGAGTTCGTCGAGCCGTTCCATTCCCCCTTAACCCCCAGTGCTCTAATGTTTTTGTTTCTGTCTCAAACATTCTGCACTGACCTTTTTCTTCTTCTGTCTCCCAGAATCCATTTGCTCTAGTTTCATGTCCACGTTTGAACCTAGCTATATTAAATTCCTACTTGTCCCCCCCCCCCCCCCTTCATATCTCTGCATTCCAAATATCTTGGCTTTCCCTGCGTTTTTATCTTTTTATGCAATTCGTTGTACCTGGTATCTCCAATTTCGTTGTGTTGTTCCTGCTGTTGCACATTTCCAGTCCTTTCTATGAGTTTCTGTACTACTTGACGTCTTCTTTCTGTTTTTGCTTATAGACCTTTTCGGTGGTCAATCTTGTTCTATTTAATCCTAGTATATTTGCTTATTTTTACTTATAAGGTACAGGCGAGGAAATCGAAGCAAGCACAAAGTCATTTGAAACAGTTGTAAAACTATCGTTAAAGTATTATTTGACTTAAAATATTATGAAACAATGTTATAAATAATCATTTGTATAATAAAACACAGTTAAAAGGGTTTTTGATTCTTATAACAATAATTAAACTTAATAAATGCAGAAATTTAAGCTTTAGGAACGATTCTTGCAGATAAACTGTTTTTTCCCTTTCCCACCCACATAGATGTTGTAGTACCTCTCATTGTTTCTCCCTTGACATTGAATACTAATATATAAAAAAAATACATAACAATATAATAAAATACCCGATTCACCAGCTTTGAAAATTTACTTTAAAAATTACTTACAATAACATTAGGATGTCTTGATTTAAAAACGAAAGAGATTGTTTCGTTGAGGCTCTCGCTTTGCTGGGGAAGTATCATTTTCATCCAATGCTTCGTGATTATTCCCGAAGATCAATTAATCGACGTTTAGATTTTAGATAGGCTACGAAATCGGTAAACGTTTATCTTTATTCGCTACCAAAATGTTTTCATTTGCATGAGTATTGCTCAAAATCTCAGAATTTTTTAATTGATAATGAAGAAACACGATATAGAATATAATATAATAAAATGATAATAACAGATTAAGTCTGATGAAAATCTTGCAATCGATTCACAGACACTTTTGCAGGATTTGCAGCAGACCTACGCCAGAGTGATTCCTGATTTACCTAATTGCTACTAAGGTATACCACTTCAGCTTTCTTCATAACTTAATTTTTCTTTCTTCTATTTCCCCTTCCTACGTCGTGTCGTTTTTCTATCTCTTTCTTCAAACTACTTATGTAAAGCGAAAATAGCTTTCGATTTAGTAGACGTTCTTGCCTTACTCCCTTTTTGTCCTCAAGTTTTCTGATAACTCCTAATTTAATTTAATTAAACTGAATTATTGGAATGGGACACAGAATAGCATAGACGTATAGAATGGTCTTCGTAAAATTCTGAAAAATAATTGCATACCGTTATATCATAGGTAATCTCCGATTCATATGCATATAAATGACGTCATTTGAAAAATGATCCATTCCAATCACGACTCAGTGTCATACACCATTTTTATAAAATGAATATCGAAATTTCGTATATCGACGTACCAGGACTCACTATCGACTTTATGATAAACTGATGAGTGATGACTATAGCATATTCCCCTTATATTATTATATCATAAATTACTGCAGAATTTTCTAGAATTTCTCTTAAGACCGTACACCGGATCATTTTCCTTTGCGCGTAAACTGATTATTTTATCAGTAAAAAATGCCTATCCAAATAATCGTTAGGAGAATTTTGTACTCTCAGTGAATAATAGAATGACACCACGTCCCTGGTATCCACTACTATCTAGCACAGAGTGACTTTGATAAATGCAAATTAGCCGCGTAAAGCCACGTAGAAAAGCCAACAGAGCTAGCTGGTCCATATAACGTTTCGAATTAAACGCGTAAATCTGAGTGCATGCGAGCCAGCTGGCTCGGACTCGCCTCTCGTATTTTATCGCGTCCTGTGAACGCGCATTTAACCACTACTCGGTGAGTGTAATACTCGGACGCGCAAACGTACAGTGGGAAAAAATAAAGACGCTTGTGTTACGTACGGACGTAAGGCTCTGAACGGAATTCGGGAAACTATGTTTAAGTAACCTATTAGAGATAAAGAAAAAAAACAGGAGGATGGATGAAATGAGTGTTTTATTGAAATGATAATTTGGAAAAGTACTATATCCGTAGGTAAAAAAGTGAATTTATATTTCTCGGTCAATGATTCTACTTATAAATTGTTACGCGATACCTGGATACATTTATTGTGACGTGGTGAATTTTTACCTGTCTTGTCGTCGGTGGGAACAGGGGTTTTCAATCGAGGTTGGGCTACGCGCAAACGCGTCCAGGCAGGATCCATCTACCACACGGGTCACTATAGATCGATTAGGATCTATTTTAATTTATTCTGTTTAGTTTCACTCTGTCACAAAAATTGTATGTGCTCGCTTGTTGAGTCGTCATCGAGGGAGACGAGTCATCAGTCAGCTGGGAGAGGGGAGAGCCAACGACGACGTCACGAGAGAGCTTCCTGTGGCCAAGAAGAGAGCGCGCTAGACAGGAATGGCCATACCACCACACACGAGCCGCGCAGAGCTTATCGATACGACGCGAGCAAACAACAGCCAGCAGCAGGCCCACCGTTGGATCAGACCCGCGATGGGGGTCGAAAAAAAATCTACGAAAGTAGAGGCGGGATGCCCCTTAAGAAAAATCTCGACTGGACATAACAAGCTTATTCGTGATCTAGGAATTGAAGAATTAGACTATTTCCTAGTTTACGAATTCGCGTGTGGAGCCGTAATTAAACAAAAGGATCGGTCCGCAGGACTAATAAATACAATATAGTAAAGATAAGCGCTTTAATTAAACTCGTTCTTAGCATTTTACATTATGCATGTAACAATTGAAAACGTAAATAAACATTTTATTTATATAACACGCATTAAACGTTTTGTAATTGAACATAGTGGTATTTTAAACTGATGTATCAAACAGTTATCCTGTTTTATTTTCATAAGTTTGGTCCAATAAAACACTCTAATGTTTTATTCTATAAAACTTCATAAAACACTTAGATTTGCAGTATGGGTAACCAAGGACGAGTTGGAATCGCGTACTAGTTATATGCACTTCTATTATCTCACGTTCCCGTCAAGGTGATTGAAGTCTGGCATCACAATATATACATTTTGGAGAGTAACGTAGATAAATTGAAAACCTAGCGTAAGCGAGGCTAAGGCAAGTAGGTAGTATGTGTGTGTGTTTGTCAGTGCTAGTGAACACAGTGCGCCGTCATGTGTAACGTGACTTCTGATGGCGCGTATCAACGTGACCGCGTTTACCGATAGACTTAGCCCAGGTTCAGACAAGGCGGTTTCGGAATCCACCTCGTCTAAACCTACACTTATGGTCAACTTGCAGACTCGACGAAGGTGTCGAGCTGATGGCTAACGCAGATCTACGGATAGAGGTTTGTCTTTTGCGGGGTGTTCTGAACGATCGCTACTGACTGCCTAATATTAGATGGAGGCTCCTTATATATAATAGTTCGATTATAGGGAGGGTAGTGAATCGTTATTGATATGCAATGCCTGGGTTAATGTCCGGCAGCGCGGCTTGCACCGCGGAATTTGTCGACTCGCGTAAAGTGCTGACAGGTGTTGCTGATTGTGACAAACGACTGGGTTAAATAGTAAATAAAATGAGGTCTTATGATAGTAATAATATTGAACTTTTTGGTTGGGATGTAACACTTGTATAACGTACAAATGCGCTGTGAAATCTCCAATTTTGAACAGAGTACAGAGAATTTTTAGTGCTTGTCCAATATTTATTAAGCTTTGAAGCTGTCGAACAATTTCTAATGTTACTTTCTTGGTTGATTCATTCCACAAAAGTTGATTTATTTCATTTTGCTTAGTGATGGAAATTTTTCTCCTCTTTAAAAGAGAATATTCTCTTCTTTCATATCTATGTATAATGAACTCCATTTTGTTAATGGTAATTGCTCATTACGTACCATTAACGCTACTGCATCTCGGAATGCCGCTGTACAGAATTATCTTTTTTGCTTCATTTCTTTTCTTGTTAATTAAAAATATACATTTTCTGCTGTAAAGTCATAAAAGGATATAATATGAAAAATTCAATGAAATTGTTCTGTAGGATTTTCGTATGACATGATATATACATATTTTTTTTAACGAAAGTGTTATTTGGAAATGTTTTTTAGGTTTAGGAGATTAAATTTAATTTACACAGTGTCATGATGAAGTAACTAGAAATTCTTTATTATCTTGTCATAAATGAAATACATTGCGTTATGGTAACGGTGACGTGCCAATTACTAGCAACATTAACAACTATTATTCACCTGAGCTCCCGTCGTTTACAGGCAACCGGAAACTCGCGCTACTTTGGCAAATCTAGTATAGACTTCCACTATTTGAATTTTACTTAAAATATAGTATGTATGTTTGTAGGTACTCGTGTCGAATTTAATGAATTTTTCGATATACTTAATATTTTCAAAAATTTCAATTGTTACTGTCAACGAGTTAGATGGATGTACGACATGGTGCAAGTAAATTTTCGGATTTTTTTCTATTTTATCTGTGTATAACACTTATATCTGACTATTATTAAAACCAAAAGATTGCATTTTAGTTTTTTTTAAGTGACTCGCGGCTGCCGGACGCCAGGAAAATCTTAAATAAGAAATTTGACTGTGAAATCTTCGTACAATTTCAGCCTTTCTAAGAGTCCCCGTGTGCCAAAAAGATATACTGGGGTTTTTCCATTAGTTTTCTTATCTTTTTGGTTCACCTTTACTCGATTGACTGGCACGTGTGTAATTCGGGAGCGATCATGAATATTTACAGTAGCTTAACTCTTTTTCACCATTCTATCCAACACTTTCTAGTCGATTTGCGCTAAAAATATAAAAGCTCGTTCTTTCCGTTTTCGTTAATTCTCACACAAATACGTACACATACGTGTCTATATAATCATTCAGACAGTTCCGTTCATTCTTCATCTTTCGGTTCTTATATAATTTTGGCATTGTCACATCTACTACAGTCAGCCGGTTTACATCAGTTAAAAAAAATGTTTGAACTTCCAGAAGCTTTTCAGAATTCGAGCTTCCTCCCGTAAGATTGTTACAAAATGTTTGACAATATTGTTTCTAGGATTCGTCCGGTAATTTGAAACTTCCATTTCCTACAAAACCCTTGTTTTGGGACTTCTTTCTTTATTTGCTGTGTCACTGGTCCAGTCGTGGCGATCTGACTGAGAGAAATCAATTTTAAAAAACGAGTTTGCCACATTTTTGTGATCTAAGCGAATCGATCATCGCGTATTTAGCGATATACACCGTAGTACGTTTTATATATATAATATAATATTATGCAATAACATAGAAGTATGTACCTATGCAATATGCACAACTTCATTTCGAGGCAAATATAACACAGTGTCGTTATTTACTTGAAAATTCATCCCAATTTGCGATTACTTTAGTGGAAATTCCTCTTCGGGCCTTGCTATAGACCTATTACATGCCCAACTAGGCTCTGGTCAGGCCCTCGATTTACGGAAAGAAACCTCTACCAGGGTTAGTAACTTAGGAAAAACATGAAATGCACTGTGGCTCTGTTTTCCTGACAAATTTGAGTGTTTTGTATTTTATAAGATTCATATATTTATAAGAAACAAGAATTTCTTGTATTGAGTCATTGTACGAATGCCTTATACATATGTACTGAAAATGAATGCAATAATCATTTAGTCGCACTATCCTTAATAAATTATAATTATTTTCGTCTTCTCTCATAGGGGTTATTAACAGTACTGAATTATTCCTCAAAGTCGTATCTTATTACATATCAGTCAAATTATTAGAAAAATTTTAAAAAATAAAATATAAAAACTGGAAGCGTTTGTACACCGCATACGTTTCTACTTTATTTTGACTTTCTTTCCATTTTCTTTCTAAAATGCAACATATCAAATGCAGTAGAAAGCTTCGCAGGACAAAAATTAATCACGATCTACACAATTCGAGTTTATCATCAAATACAGAAAGCTGATTCATGTATCAGTATTTACAGATTAAACGGACATTTCCGCGTTAGAATTCGAAGACCTGGTACTGCGTCGTGTATCGCGTATATCTGTAATGTGTATTTTGTATTTACATTATTACGAAAAGAAATTTTTCACTCGATGGGTGCATTTGTTTCCTTGTAGAATAATTTCATTCTCTTAGGATTAACTCGTTCGAGCGTCACATAAAATCTGCGACTTACAATTCACAACATTAATTAACTTGTTAATTACAATGATACAGTGCGATTTTGTCAAAGGAGAAAGAAAGTGAATAATGGATGATAAAAAGAATGGAATATATTGCGTTGCGATAATACGTTTTGTAGAAGAATTTACCATGCAAGATGGTCCTTTACGCACTAAAATGAAACGAAGAAAGAAAACAATTGGGAATAGGAGAGAAGCGTAAAAAAATTATCTTATCAGATTCGCCATGCTTTTAATTCTGTGGCCTGGATTTTTAGTATGACGCATAGGATGTGTACGAAAATCCACCGTCAATCAAAGTCCACCGTAATTCCGCGTGCCAGATTCACGATTCCAATCAAAATGGAAATTCTAACGTTTCCGCTTTATGCAAAGCAATTGGATTGGCTTCCAAGATCGATCATGGATAAAAGTTAATGCCGCTCTCGCGAAAATCTTTTACATTTTTTCAAAAGTATTCTTACGTTGATTATTTGTCCGTTACCACAAAAACATCCACGTGTCTTTCGAACGGTCATTTAAAAGATTAAAATTTGCGCGCAATGATTTGACAACACCCCTTTTTTTCCAGTACGTCGTGCAGCAATTAATCCAGTAAATGCTATTTACAAATGAAGTGCCCTACACGTATTTTTCATCAAAATCTTCAAATATATAATATAGTTCTTTATATCTGGTGAGTAAAATTTATACATTTTTACAGCAACAAGCGCGATCGCTTGCCGATATTTTCTCCTACGAAGAAAAAAAATTTAATGAATTCTTATCGTTTAATTCAAAAGGGACATCCAACTTCTTCAATGTCCGGTCTCGCAAAATTTTCTGTTCGCCTTGTTTTTCTCGTAATCACGATACCCATCTGACGAGACGCTCGGCAAGATGTCCTGGTAAATTGTGTGATAATTGCAGCTGAGTTCGAGGCGTTCCAGTGGGCAAAGGTCTCGGCTGAAACAGACGAAATTGAATCCAAAATTAGATAATGGGCGGGTAATGGAAAAGGACGAATTTTGAAATCAGTGTATTCCATCCATGTGAAGTGAGTATATAGGGATAATTGATTGTATAAGGTGAAGTTCTCTTCACTGAATTACGTCCCTTCATTGTGTACATATATCCTTGGCCATTTATCCCTTTTACAGAATCTATAGATTCACCTATTGTAATTGTTCGGAAAGGAACACTTCCTGAGTAGCTCGTTATAAAAACAAAAGGTTTCCCCAATGGAAAATAAATGGGATCTCCACTTTCGTCTCTGCCATTTTCACTAAAAATAACACTCGTTTATTTTTACTTTAGAAGGGACCGAGAAAATGTTAATCGAATATAGAAATTGCTAATAATCATTAAGGGGGAATGGAACTACTCGACGAACTCCAAGTTGACGGTGCTGCCCCGCGTTGTGGCAAGTCGTGGAAATACG
>JARQST010000449.1:235129-326229 GCA_030142225.1 Pachycephus smyrnensis | reverse complement strand
AATCAAGTAAAATCGCATTGTACTTCGAGATATAGGGAAACAGATTTTTTAACACGTAATCACATATTTCAATGCAAATGGATACACTTCCGAAAGATCTTCACCGAGTAAAACGATGCCCATTTACGTAATTAATTTTGAGGCCAAACTGAGCATGGATTTCAAGTTTCAGAAGCGGTTTGTGTTGTTTGTCGATGCTATCGTTCGGAATAACTCCCCTTTTGTGCCTGCCTTCAGGCAGGACAGTCGGGAGTTAAAAACCTAGCGGGCAGCATAATAACACTGAACACTGAGCGAACAATTTTCTATGAAATACCTTAAAAAAATCTACACGTCACAGTATTACAAAACTAATGTGTCGAACACGCTCGTTTCACTCGCTCGCCACGCTAGATGCAAGAAACTACGTGAACGAACAGCGAGACACCGTAGAACTCCACGGCCATTATTTAGACACAAGGAACTATGGAAAGATACAGCGAGACACCCTGGATGTCTACGTCCGACACCTAGATGTAAAAAATTACGGAGAAGAAGACCTGGACGCCCTGAGCCTCCACATCCGTTACCCAGACACATAAAACTACGGAGAGGAGCAGCGAGACACCCTGGACCTCCACGTCCATCACCTAGAGACAAGGAAGTACGGAGAGGAATACCTAGATACCCTGGGTCTCCACATCCGACACCAAAAATAATTTTTTCACTTCATTCAAATTCTGCCTTCAACATTTTTTCGAATACTTGCAACCAAAGGAGATATTTAGGAGTTCGGTTTCTACTGGACCACCCTGTATATACTATTTCACCGAAAGACGCCGTACTACGTTTTCCATACTCGAATGCTTTCGAGAAAGTTGGATAAGATATGAGTAAGATGCGTAACCAGCGCCATCCGTGGCGAAATAAAGAAGTAACGGACGTGCGAGGACGGCGACGACGACGACTACTAAAAGAGTAAAGCATCTCGCTCGACGTTTCGATACGCCCTAATCCGGTATACCAAGCTCATTAATTTTGGTGGCAATCGATTCAGAATACTCAATTCCTATAATGAATGTGTCAATAATTTTTTCTGATATATAGCAATTCATAAGATATTTGATTCCAAACATAGGTACAAGAGTTGACTCGAGTGAAGAGTCTCGGTCAGCCGCTGCTTGTACAGCCGGTTGCCTGTACTTGGCGCGAGACTCGACCGAGTCTCTTGATCATTGAAAGTTATAAATCCTTTCAGAATAACAAAATAATAAATATCCGACAAACGTCTTTATCATTTAATTTATAACCTAAATATCTATTACGTTATACATATAGTCCTTCTACAAGTAAAATATGTTCTTTCTTTCACAGATCGCAAATACAATATGAAATAAAGGTCCATCTTCGGATGATACCATAAAAATACAACCGTTAGGAATTTTACCGTGGAGCACGGTAAAAATTTTAACTTGGCTTGGATAAATTTTAATTTCACTTAGCAAAATTTTACGATGGAGCATGGTAAAAATGTTGAGTTCTATAATTTACTGTGTACACCGTAAAATTTGCTTCTGCTGCCATTAAAAATGTTCTGCCTTATTGATAAAGGATGATGGAACGCCAAGATACCCTACGGTTCCTGTTTTTCACGGTAATTTTTACCGTGAATTTCATACGAAAATTTATTGAAAAATTCTGTCTGTCTATTAATACAATGTTGGATATGTGTATTTACCTCGAATTCCATGTAATGTAATTCAGAGGAAATACACCCTTCCGAAGATTTAGAGTATTAGCGAGTTCTGTTCAACGTAGCCAGAGTGCGGTTCCAGTGCCACGCCTCGACTCAATCAGCATCGTAGTGAGCATCTTCGTTAAGTCATAGAAGCAAAGAATATCTGCGACTACGAAGCCAGCTACGAGATAGTCGAACGTTCTCTAATAGTCTTATAAAAGCCGAACTTGCAGTGAGGGGTTACCACCCCTAGACTCTCTTTTAGCTCCCAACATTTCAGACACTATAACTTACCATCCCCCGAGATTTTATTGCTTAGAATACCCTAGCGGCATTTTGCTTGCGCAGCAAACCTACATCGACGGACTCAATCTCGAACGTGGAGTCATCCCAAACTAAGAACTTTTACCGGGTCACGGATAACTCACTGCAGAATAACTCACTTGTGGATAATGCTCGCATTCAATCGCATTTCCAGTCGGAGTCGACCCAAAAGAGAATTCAAGACCGCGCAATTGGAATCTCCAGATGAATTCAAATAACTAATTCTTCTTCTTCTTCTTCTTCTTCTTCTTTTTATCTTTTCTTTCTTCCGTCAGAGGGACTCGTGAGAAAAATAACTAATTCGGACAAAAACAGTGCTGTCTAAGGAATTCTAATATCTCAAATGAATGAAAAAAAATGCAGACAAAGTGGGAGAAGAAAAATGTATGGCTGTCGTGGTTTAGTAGAATAGCAGAATAGCAGTAGTCGAAATTAAATTCCGAAGGAATGGAGAATTGGGAGAATGAGCGTAAAGGAGAATGTACGTCCAATTGTGTCTGTTTATAGCTCTTGTGGTTTTGTGCAATACGTAGCGAATGGTATTTATATCTTTATAATGTAATGTAAAATTGAAAACCAACAATTTTGTGACAATCGTTTACTACTGCTTTCCGAGAATCACGATTTCTATGATTAAAAATAATCCGAACTGTTCCTCGATATTGGGAAAATTTTCAATATTCTCTCTTGATAACTTGTGACCTGATTTTCTTAGCCTTTTTTTTTACTACAGCAATTTCTACGATACGCTTACGACGTACTTCCTTTCGCTGTGTCCTAATTTTCTTAAAGAGTAATCTTCCAACGATTTTTCTAGACTATCTTTATCCTTTGGCTATACATATTCTCTCTCTTCCCCTCTATCGTATTACTATCGATGTTCCTTGACTTCTTTAATCGTGATCTTTCGAAACCAGTGAGACTTTTCGAAGGCATACTGTGCCACTTCAAACGGAGTTACTGCAAACGAACTACCGTTCTGAAATCGCTGAAAATATCGATTCGCTTCAAGCACCTGTTTATATGTGTATATATATAATGGAGACGATTTAGAAACCGGATTCTTAGAATCTCTCGAATTTCCTAATCGATCTATACATTTTACAAGAATTATAACGTCATTTAAGATAATATTTCTGCCAAGGATTTTCTCAAAAATAAAACAAGTTGTACGATATCTTTCGAAAAATTTTGTTTAATATAATTATAATAGAATTTGTCTATTTTCTGCTCACGTGCAATGCACAGTAGAGTAAATGAAGTCCTATAAAACAAAGTTCTTTTGTTACTCAGTGGCAAATGCTTCAGTTCACTGCACGAAATCTCTCGTCGACTCTGACATCCTGTTCCTGGAGGTTTAATTATGAAACTTAGGAAGAAGCCCTCGCGGGTCGCATTTAACCTACATTTAAATTATATTTCCCAAGTCGTGATCAACTTCCTGATGAATAAACTATGCCTCTCTCCACCAACCCTCGTGGCGTCTCCTGGTTGTTCCACGGTCTGTTTTCCATGAAGGAGCCACCAGAGTGCCAGACACATACCACCGGTCTATCTACCGCCTTGCTGCTTGCTGACTTCCTCGGTCTTACTGCTTCAAGTTTCGATTACGTTTGCAATACTGAATAAATTCCACATTTTCAAGCCAATCTCCATTCCTCTTACATTGCGACTCTCCTTCCGCGTCCTACCTGAAGCTCATGGTAGCGATCACTAATTGGAGAAAAACTTTAAAGCCCCTGGCTATACTGATTCTGCGTGTATTTACCAAGGCTAAGTAGCTTACCGCTTGCTTTACGAAATTTCACGATATTCACGAGTCTTGAATAGGCATCGGAAGCTTTCTAGTCATGTATATCCCTATACAGAAAAAATCGTTACAGTAATAGCTGATTGAATTTCTCAAATTAAACGGGTAAAAATTTCACCGTGGCCAGCTGTCCATATGACACATCTTTTTACACGATTTGGTATCCCTACATTCTTTTGCATAAGTGCATCATTCTTTTTTGGTACCTCATACATATAGTGGAGAAGTGGCAGCGCGGGAACAGTAATCAAAAAATAAAGTTACTAACAAGGACAAAGTGAAAGAAGAAAAGCTTTTTTCCTTATATCGACGGCAGAATCGTGGCCTTATATGTACCTTGTACAAATGACATAAACCGTCTTATCAAAAGTGAAACTACAGAGGTCTTTGCTGGCTACAGAAACAATCGGCTTCGAAACAAGACTAAATCTGTGACTTTATGCCCTATATCATACTTTTGATTGCATACCTTAACCATTAAATGATACCGTCGATATAAGGAGGGTGATAGTAACAGTGTTGGAAGGAAGGGGAGAGGGTTAAGAAAAAGAATATAAGTTGACCGAAACTAGAACAGATTTTCTTCACTTAAAAATATCTCTGATCATTTGCAACAATGGAAGTCTATAATGTAGAATTTTTATAATTTATGCTTTTTTGATTGTTCTTCCGTTATTTCCAGGAAGTTATTTATATCCTGTGGTGAGCTGCCGGATGTTTAATCGAGTACTAGTAAATAGATTCGACAGAATTGGTCAGTTTAATATTCAGTGATATCCACCAGGAATATTGGATTTTCATATGTTTCGTCGGGTGAGAGAATATTTTTTGTTTTGTATTTAATAAAGACTCATATATACCTTTGTCGGAGGGAAAATTTTCAGTTATGGTTTTTACAATTACCGTAGGTGAATTTTTGCAGGGCTTAGTGTTAACGCAAAAGGGGGAAGTTGAATTAGAGTAGGAATCAGTTGAGTGAAATCGCATGAAATGGTGTTTCGTGATATACCATCGAAAAAGGAATCCCTAAAAAGGATAATCCCTGGGATATTATTTAAGTGATGCATCGCGAAACCGGCAACCCTAAATCTTACCACATAATTATTCGAGTCACGCTTCTTTCCCTTAGGTTTTACGTAGTACGCTACTGAGGGTAGTATATATCTAGAGAGAAAAATATGCAACCGACAAACAGCGTAAATAAGAGAGACAGGGCTTTCAATTTTTTTATATTTCTCTTTCTTCTCTCTCTCTCTCTCTCTCTCTCTCTCTCTTTCTTTCTTTCTCTGTTTGTCAATTTCTGGCCGAAGAATTCCAACGCGATCGCTTTAATAAATTCCATAGCATATGCACTACCATCAAGACACCAATACCATATATATAGTACAGTATTATTACTAGGGACTTATTTTTATTATTCACGTTTACGTGCGTTTCTGCAGAAACTTTACAATTTACGAGGTTCTCCGCTAACAAACTCCCTACACGCAGAAACACTTCAATACATTTATTTCCATTTAAAAAAAAATTCTACCATTTTAAAAAGTGATATCCGTGTAAACGTATGTAGTATTTCCTTTCTCTAAAAATGTATAACAATAGTATATTTAGATATTAGTGCTTTATAATTATAGGGGTCCAGCTACATCTTATAATTGCACATCCCAATTAATCGTCCCACAAATAAAATACATTAACAACATTTAATTGCAATATTTCTGATTTCCCGGGAACTCCGTTTCGCTGGTTGAATGGCCATTTGTCGAACAATGGGCGCCACATTCGTCAGCCTTATTGCGCGATAACTATTCAATTGTTGCAAGAATTCTCGCGGGCGTTCTCCCGTGAAGTGAATGTAACTCTCGTAGGTGATAATGAGTCTCAAGTGGTTTTGGGGGATAAAATTATAGGGGGACGGGTTAGAAATGTCTAGAGGAAGCTGGCTGGTTGGTTGTCTGTCTGCCCGGTGGGGTGGCTACCTAGGTGGGTGCAGGGTAGGAAGGTATAGGTAGGTAGGTAGGGAACCGGGTAGGTAGAAAGGGTATAGTAGCGAGAAAGGAGTGGAACGTGTAGAAGCGAGTCGGTGGTTAGTGGTTAAGGGATGAACGGGGGTGAGTCTCGATAGGACTTGGCTCCATTGTTGCAGGAAAGTAGCTCAACAAAAGGAATTACGTGTAAGGACGTAGGAAAGACAATGCTATCCCTTGGCTGCTATCAAAATTGGGGGAGGGGGTGTAACGAAGGGGTGTTACCATCCGTATAAACCCATCCCCCATTTTCATCGCTACTCTAACTCGGTACCGGTCTCCTCCACACTTTCTCCTTGGTAGACTTTAAGAGATGAAACGAGGCGCAATTATGCCCGCGGAGATTAGCGTAATATCCCAGAGTACACAGTGTCCCGATTTCCATCCCCCTGGGACTCAGCCATCAGGGAAAGATTGCGCACAAAGCAGCCGAAGTGATACAGGGCGGTTTTAGACTGAGGCGCTATCCCTCATGTAAATGAGGGGACAATTCTCTAGGATGTATCGTCATTCTCTGCTGCTTTAATACACTTAATCCTGTTTACACGATACGATTAGTATCGCGAGACTGCACGGCTTCTGGCTAATCTCAAGAATTCCACGAAATATGTGTGTTCTGTTATAATGCAGATAATGCCTAGTTTCTTAATACTTACCTTACGATCGCACTTACATTACTTTTATGCGTCACGATAATACTATAAAAGTATAAGCGTGGGGCCGATATTGCCTTATCCGCAACTCTATAGTATATACTATACTATAGTATAGTGTGCCTTTGTACGTTGCAGTGTACATTAATGCTAGCTCGTCTTATCCATTGCATTATCCTTAAGGACTTTTTTTGTGAGGTGGCTCTTCAAGCAGTTTAAATTACCATCAGGAGAATTCGCAAGGTTCGTTATACTATACTGTATTACGCAAATTTTAATGGTGTTTGTATCTTCACAGATCTAGATCTGTGATTTGTTTATTTTCGTAAGATTCTTCATTTTTCGGAATAATTAAAAATATATTGATAATATGATATTACAAGAAAAAGAATAATAGTGAGACACAGGCACTTCTTACTTGTACAGAATTACCACAGAGTAATTAGGCAGATATTTACAAAAATTTGTCGACGCCGAATTTTTCAATCTAAAATTAATTATCATTTCTTATATGAAACAGTGTACTTTTATGCAATCACTATCGTAAAAAAAAGGATCTGCTTGCACGTCTATACAGTAAAACCCCCCATAACCGGGGTCGGGTTATCCGGGGAGTGGATTAACCATGCACCTTCCGTGCGCCTCTGCGGCGTCCGTGCGCGACCGAGCACAATCGCTCAAGCGAGGCGCGGAACATGTCCAAACTTGAAACGCCGTGTACACTCTAGAAACGAATCGTATTGCCAAATTTGTTGCTTACTATCCTTTACATTGCAGGCACTTTTTACACGTTCAAAAGTGTGTTACTTTTACATCGCAAAAAGTGACTTCAATGGAAAGGATAGGAGGGAACAATACATTTGGCAACACGCTTGGTTTGCAGTATTTTATATAAAAATATATAATAGTCATAAAATAAGAGCTCTTATGTGATAAATGTACATGTACTAATCGAAATACAAAGTAGTGACGTTTAATTCGGATTAACCGTGGTTTCAGTTATCCGTGGATTCTCCGGTCCCGAGCCCCCCGGTTAATCGGGGTTGTGTACTGTATATGCGCGCGCAGGCAGGAATGTCTATATACATAATTGGACAAATCACTGAACAAATAAGATTGAAATTAAGAGGAAGAAAGAAATTGCGAAAATAAATAAGACAGATTCACAGTCGTTCAGCACTTCCAGTACCAAAATGGCAAATGTGCATAATTAATTTTTCTGCGATATCAAATACATAAGATACGACGGCACGATTCACTTTATTGTGCCTTATCCAAACGTGTCAGAGAATGGATTTTACCTTAAAGATAGAAATTATAAGAGTCAAGTGTATGTTATCAGTAATAGTCTTCACGGTGAAATTCCAACATTTCATTTCAAATATAAATGGAGTAAACAAAACAAAGACGGCCACTAAAAGACCTTATTCTCATTGTAGTTCTACCCTTCAATAATCCTATTACCTGCACGCCCGATTATTCTCGCACGTAAAGTCCTTAATCAAAGGACAGTACGAAGTGGCAAGTTACTTTCAAGCCAGCAGCACGAAATATCCTTTGTTCTTAGTTCTTCAAAAAAAATGCTCACAAGAAAGTAGCTCTCAACAAAGAACAAGTCAGCACAAGAGAAGTCCTTTTCTTGATACTTTCCTGGAAGTCTAAGGGTCCGTATTCACACTTGGCTTACGAAGTTGCTCGTAGGTAATAAAGATCATAACCCCAGAATCATCGAAATACAATTGGACAAATTTCACCACAAACATGCGTTTTGACCACTTTTATTGAAAACTGCCTTTATAAGCGAGAAATGGTGCGAATACGTATCCGTGGATGGCAAATTGGACGAAGTCCAGAATTTTCCTTATTGGAAATATTCTAATCAAGCAGTTTTTGATCCGATAAAATTTACGACTTTCAGACCATTGATCTCGTGCGATGAACTGCCAGAGCAAGAAGAAGAGCAAGAGCGAAAAAATTTCATGCCCTGAAAACATAGCAAGTGCTATAAAAAGCTTTACAATTATGGGAGTCTCTGTAATATGTTTTAAGCAAAACATTATTCAGAATAAATTATAGCAGTTGAGCACTACTTCTGAAACTACTGCTACTTATAGCCTAATGGTAGGTACATCTTAATTCCATTTCATTTACTCCTACGGAAGAAAGCTATACCTGCGAAGTTTCAGTATAGGAGCAGATGTAGTTAAGCGGATGCAGTGCGTTAGAAAATTCTATAATTTTGAAGCCATACACGTATATGAGTTAATCTTCATTTCAAACCCACACCTTGGCCGTAATAAAGCATCTGGCTAAGCACGTGCATTTGCAGTGGTGGAACACACTACGGATCAATAGTAAGACTAAAAATATCTGCACTGTTGGATTTAGCCTTAGAGCTGTACTGTGGGGTACGTTGATACCCCAGTGCCCTTTCGAAAACGTTCGTTTTCGCAATTTTTCGCCGACATTTATGATTTTAAATACATTTTCTACTAACTTAATTACATCCAATTAAAAATAAAACACGTAAATCTCTTTGTTATTATCTAAGAAACAAATAAATGGGCTTTGAATCCTTCTCACTGCAATGAGAAGGGAAAGGGCACGATGAAAGAATTGGGGATATTTCGGTACCCCAGTGTACAGCTAATGGGTACGCCCACGATTTTTAACGTTTCTAGGGTTAAAAAGGATTATTTTAATCTTGAATTAAGCTTTAATAATTTTAGTTTCTTAAATAATATTATTACATTTTTGCATAATTTTACATTAAACCTAAACTTCAAAAAGGGTGAGGGAGAGCGTGGGAGAGAAGGAGGAAACAGAAAGAGCAAGAGTGTGATGAAAAAATATAGAATGGGAAGTAAGGAGAAAAAGAGGAAGGGGATAGGTGGAGCAATGATAGGAGAGAAAGAGAGGCTCGATTTATTAAGTTCCGGGAAGGTTTCCCTAAAGGCAATGTGTATAAGTTTTACAATATATGTATAGGAAAGAAACTGGAACAGGCGTAAATAAACGATAAAAATTGGCGAGATACACAAAAATATGTAATAACAATTGAAACAGTTGTCCTCAATCATATATTAATAATTTAAAAATTAAGTGTTAAATGCTATCTATCGATGAAATGAATTATACAGGGTTCGGCAAAAAATTCTCACAAGCTTCACCCCCTATTTTTTTGGATTCAGTAGAAAGAGTTCAGGCTCCTGCACCGTTATGTCAAACAAAAATGTGTTCTACCGTCTAGTTTATGAGATATTAATTAATAAAAATACCAAAATTGAGGTGGTGGGGAAGAAATGGCTGAATTTGGCTGAAAATCTTTACTTTACGTAATAGTGAGAACCTTGACCTATGTATTAAAAACTATCAGTGGAAAGCTTGACATCTAAGGCGCTTACTGACCAAAATTGAACATCATTTACCGTACCGTACTTATGCAGAAATAACGTGTCGAAAATAGTCATGTTGCGTCTGTCTCTGGCTTCATTCGGATAATCTCTGTTTATACACCGTCGGTAAGTAAAAACATGGCGGCGCAATAATGCGCGAAAAAATGTTCAAATTTTGAATACCACTTTCAATTTGCGTTACACAAGATTTTTTTCACGAAACGTCTACCAGCGCGTAGTTTATACATTTTTTCACTTATAACAACTTCTATTTAGCAAGATTATACACCTGATGCTATTAACTGCCATTAACCACGTGCTGTCAAAAGGTTAGGTTCAACTTATCAACCGTGCAAACGTATTTACGGATGGTACCACTTACAATCAGTACTAGTCACACGTCGTCCATATAATAAATGTTGGAAACCATTATGAATTGCTTATGGGGACTACTATTATATGCCATTATTAAATTAATGTTTAAAAATATGATTTGCTATATTTTTAAATTTATTTGTGGAGTTCAAACAAATTATATATAGATATTGATTTGACTTTGGAAATTTTCTGCCGAACTACTTTAATAAGTGGAACTTATTTGAAGCAGTGGGATGGTAGGTTTTTCAGATACAAATAATTGATTATTCTGACTTCACAAATAGTAAATGTTCAAATAAAAACTTCAAGGCAGGTAACGATGAAGCCATTGTTGTATAATATCGCTGAGTGGCGCATTCTAGCGACAAACTCCGAGAATGAAGAATGCTTTGCGGTAGTTTTTGGTGCGATGTGAAGTTATATATGTATATCTCGGAGGAGTTTATCTAGAAAAACAAAGTGTCCTAGCACTAGTTTACGATATACGAATAACTCACGTAGATAACTCGGAGACTTTCATTTAAGGGTAGAATAAATAAATGATCCTAATACGCATAGAGACTACGTTTCTCAAGTTTAGTTAAATCATTTCGGTTTTATATATAATCAGACGAAATATATTGATATCTGTAATTCTTAAAGACGAATCTAATGGAGTAATTAATGGCTAGGTCGACTTTGTTTTCTACCATCAGAGGGAAGCCATGATAGATGACTATAATACTGAATATATTCAAATATCAAAGATTAGAGTCTTGTACAATGATAGAGCCGGAATCTATTTGCATATCTTAAGGCGATGAAAATTTTTAAAGACTTTGTCAGTTTTGTGTTCTTCATGAAAATTTATTGTTAAACGCGATGAAGGGTCTTTGACTCTACTAGAATCTGAAATATTGAAATGTCATTTAGTCAAACTTTAGAAATCATGACTAGATTAATTTTGACAATATACCTAGGACTGCAGAATATAATGATCTAAATTTTATTATGATTCGGTGTAGTATATTATAGTGACTATAGTCGGATACAGTACAGACATCGTCGTTCACCAAACAAATTAAGGCAGTAAGCTGGGAAGTTTAACTTGCACGACTATGAACGATAATTTGTTTAACCTCTAATCATTAACCATCCTCTGATCTATCGCGAATTCAATAGATATCGTTGATTAGACCAGATACGCACCAGAGGCGGAGAGGCATGGCGATGCGCAGTTGCAGTAAGACAGAGACAGGAAATTTGTATTAGCGCTAATTAGGTGCTATTAGCGTAATTAGGTGCTCTAGCGCAAATCCGGCTTTATTCCTAACAAAGCCGGTAACATGTTATGGCTCGTTCGAAATATAGATACATAGACGGATTACATTATTACTAACTCTTGGTAATTGCATTTATAAAAGGCTTTGCTGTTCGGTATTCGTCCTTTGTGAAAAATACTTTCGATAGAGACGATGATCAAAAGTATTTCAGCATCGAGAGAGTGTGCTTCAAATTCTGTTTTGCGGTGCCTATGCAAACTTCATTATTTAAATAATGGAGTCACTCCAATATTAGAATAAACTTGCAGATTTACCCGTAAAGCTGGGGTGGGGTACGGGGCAATCACAACGCGAACGTACATTTCACCGCGGGGAGAACGTAACATGTCATGCCTTGTCGCATAATGTAAATTATTGGTTTCTTATTCAAGCCGGAACCAACTAATATATAAGGAATTATAAATAAATGCATATTAGAATAATCCAATTTTTAAAAAATGGTTTAACCCTTTCGATACTAACGGTGACTATAGTCACAGGGAGCGTCAGACGTTGGACGTAAGGTTGGCTCGTTGCAAACCACTTTTATCTTACATAGTAGGAAGAGGTACTGTGAAAGTTGATCACTTTGAAAATAAATCGCGCACCTGAGCTTAATGATCGACGCAACTTCAGACTTTAGATTTAAATGTAACGCCTGTTTTTTTTATGGAAACAGTATTTTAAGGTTAACTTTTTTCACTATAAAAATTCTTCGTAAATTTACAATAGATTTAATATATAAATGTATTTGAAATTTGCGAACTTGGTATATTAAAATTAAAATCATATATATCGTAACGGACTATTATATTTATTCAAATAAGAAAAATAAAGAATCTGTGTATAGAGATCAATAGTGAACAAGTGTTATAGCCTTCTATTAAGTTCAAGTATTAATATAAAAACATAAGGATAATTAACATCGAATCGCGAAAGAATGTATTTATAAAAAAAAATCAATCAATTTTGGCGAGGATCCATCATCACGTCAAAATAATACAATAAAAACGGTTCACACACACACACACGCATACGATATCCATTCACACATCCATTATATAAAATTTCGTTTTCGTTTGAGAATTTTCCGAGATACATTTTAAAAGAATTATAATAGGTAATGAGAAATAGAATGATACGCCGTATTGCTGTTTGATCGGATTCTAATTCGTCTAGGTCCTGGAGTTATCCATTCGTCAAAAATTGTTTGATCGGCGATCGTTTCTCACGCATGTGAGCCGGGATTTCCTCGAGTACAATTAGCTCTATGGGGGTACAGTCCACCGCCCTTAGTTCGCCTAAGTTTTAACAATTTAGAAATTAATAATAATACGATAGACTAATATATTTAAAATATTATAACAGAGAAATACCTGAGCTAGGCTTTTAGTTTGCCTCGTGTCTGGGACCCGTGTTATTGCTATCACGGTTAACGAACGAAAGGGACGAGTAATGGATACTCTTATCCTACCTGCCTGTACGATTGTTTAGGAGGGGGAATTACCGACGATGGTGCCATCATTTATCCAGTTTACGAAATTATTCGATTACCATGTCTCAAGCGATAAGTAGAGTTACAATATTTCTATTAAATTTACGATATGTTTAGCAAAATTACCGTACTCGTATGAATATAGCGAAATGTATATTAAAATTAATATAAATGTTTACAAATATTTGATCGACGCACGGCCCAGTGGCCACAGCTCGGCAGGATTAGTATATTATTGTCGCGCAGTCAGTGTAGTGTCAATGCAATTACGAAAACGTGCTGTATATTAAATTTCAAATATGGTATATGCAAATGATTTCACATGCTCTCATATTATTGCATATATGTATATGAAATTTCATATACTATATATGCATAAAACTTGATATACTTTCTATTAATTTTCTGTCAGAAATTTTTAACAATACAGTTACTACTCCGGAGCTATCTGTTATTCGGGTATATGTTATGATTAGATAATATTAATAAGTCTTCCGTATTGAATTTATATTTTATAATATTTTCAATGATCGATTATCATTGAACAGTCCTGCGATCAGTTATATTGATCAACGAAAATGATTCATAACTTAGCCTGTTAACACTTTCAAAACTAATCAGTATAACAAAATGAAATATAACATTATTATTTATTCCTATATGAAAGTAGAATACTTTGCTAAAATTTCAAGATTAAACAGGCAAATATAACGTTTAATTTTGTAATAAATACAAACTATTTAGATATGAAATTCTTGTTTGAAACTGCATAAAAAGTAGAAAACTAACAGAATGCAACTAGACCAGCTAATGCTAATTAAAAACAGTTTACATAATGGAAATATTAATCGATCAAACATGGAAATGCAATTTGAAATCTAACACGTGAAAAATATATGTATCCCTTTAATTGGCACGGAATCTCGAAAACTCCATTGACTACATGACCGATGAGTTAGACGATAGAAAGAAAGATATATCGTTCGAAGGTCGAGAGATCAACTGTAGGATCGAGAAGACAGCCTGCATCTCGTGGTAAGAATTTATCGGAGCAGCCCCGTGAAATTGGCTGCCGATAATAAATTAGGGGTATTGCGTAGGTGAGCTGAAAAAGGCTGGTTAGAAGAAGGGGATGAGTAGATATAAGAGAAGTGTACGAGTTTGGATGCTTTGGCGGAACGTGTCGGAAGTTAGAACGAGAAAACGATGGTAGAATTCTAGCTCGAATCGTTCTGTATGTGTATAGAGAAAGGGTGGAGGAAGGATGGTAAAAAGAAGGTGGATGAAAAAATAGGGGTGCGCGGAATGGTGGTGGTAAAATTCCAGTGGTTCCCGAGACACGAAGCGAAGCCATACGAACGTGTCCGGCCTATGATCCAAGTTTCAGTCGGTTTCCTTGGATTCCATTCCTTACCGGGGTGCCCCCAAGGGTGAGTTTGGTTCTTATGGGGGTGGTTCCCGAAGCCTCCTGGAGGGACTGCCCGCTCAATCAATGAATTGGAAACGTACATGTCCTGTATGCGAATGCGATACGGATATCCGCCTTGACTATGCTCTCACCCATCCTGCGAACCACCCCCTCTTGAACAACCCCCATTTCTCCTAGCGCTCTCTGCCCACTTCTCTAACCTACAACCCCTTGAGAAGGGCACGAGAAGCCGGTTATCTCGTACGTTGCCGGCTTACTGCTCGGGCCAACTTACCTTCGACAATCTCATTGGCTGTTTTCGATGCTCGTCCGACTGCAAACCTTATACTTCCCCTTTGACCACTAGCGAACCACTCTTATCCTAGCCATCCCCCTTTGCCCATCTCTTATCCTCAATCGCCTTCACCCTTTTCATCCACATCAGGGTCGCCCATTATCTGCCCTCTAACTGGATTACGGGTCCGGTTGGCGGACCGTTAAAATTTTATCCTTATGCCGTGGACACTCTCCTTTCTTACCCTTTAGTCAGTCTCCCAGATTCAAAGATTGCTCCACTTGTCCCTCTTGCTCCTCATGTCAACCGAAGATAAAATGTCTGGCTTATACCTACATATTATTCCATCTCATGAACTTGTTCCTATTTTTGAGTGACTATAATCCAAATAGGGGATCAGTAGAATAGCTTGGTAAACATGAAAGCAATGTTCGTCTACTTCGGAGTTGCCCCAGCATGGCATTAGTTCGATTGTTTCACATATATTAACCCTTAAACGGCAAACATTTTTTTTCTTCATTATATATGTAATTATCCAATAATTCATAATTTCATAATAAACAACTTGCCAAGTAACCACGGAAATTGAAACTCTTTCATTTCACCCAAAATAACAACCTTCAAAATTGCTCATGTTCATCTCTCTCAATAAATCAACTTTTTCGGGAAATCCTGTTCTTTCTTCTTGGTCGCCTGGTCTTTCAACTTTAAGAAACTGTTTGGTCTTTTTAAATCCGTTCATTCAGAATAAAAATGAAAAAAAATCGGATCTACTGCATTTCGCTCTTTTCCGAACACGCTTATAGTTTCTAATTAGTACCAATTCGCGTAAAAATTCAGAATGATTCCTGATTTACATGAACGTCTTACTTATAGTCTAAAGTTTCTAAATATATCCAATTTTTCAAATTTGACAACCAAAACACAAGCAATGCGAAAAAGAATACGTAGGGTCCATTGGACCCGAGAATGCCGTTTATGTACCTGAAAAATATGTGTACGCTCCAGGGTGAAACAATTGCTTAACGTATAATATCTATATATTCGAGTATAACCTATGTATTCAAACTTTATATGTTTATCATTATGCACTATTATTCATATAAGCGAAATACGGGTAGGGTGACCCATGAAGTAAGAATGGGGGATTTTGGGAAAAAGAGAGCATGGAGCAAAAGGATCAAGGGGTCGATCGGAAAATTTAAAATTATCTTCAAGGAACATTTTTTCTTCGTCTCGTCTTCTCATTTTTCTATTTTTCTTTTTCTACCCTCTGCCTTTTTATCCACCCTTGGCGAAGACTCCCCACTGTGCCTGTTTATTATTTCACTCGCGAGCGATACCAGGGCCGTAGCTCTATATAATCTTGTTTTCGAATCCACCCCTAACGCAGCGGCGTTCTACTCCCACGCATTACGCCTAATAAATCGCTTTCCTTTAAGCCCACATTATTCAGATAGACCGCGCGAATAAATCCAGAACGCGTGGCACGAATACGAGCACGTTAACTCGCCAACTTACACGCGAGATATATAGTTCAACTACGGCGTGGCGACGCTTTACGGAAGCGAACGGCGAATCGGGAGGACCACTTAATTCCCCGATAGTTTCAGGCAATTTTTATCCTATCCATAAATCCTTGAAACGTATCTACGACGCAAGAAACCGAATATAATAATAATAATAATCTTTTGCGACGAAGGTTCGTAAAAAATCAATCCGTAGAATAGACCATCGTGCAATCACTTGTTAACCCTTCAGTGCTGGCGCTTTTTTTCTTGCAATAAGAAATGTACCCCTATTGAGTCTGTCAGATATCGCGCCATCACTGGAAGGTTAAATAATTGGTTGAGAAAAAAAATTCGCAAAAGCTACAAGTAACAGAAATTGCCGTAGTATAAAAAGAATTTATCGATTTTAGAGAAACGGATTGAATGTTAAAAAAAGGGTAGCGGGTTTATATCATCCAAGAGAAACATTGTGGTACTATCATTGATCAGCAAAACCCGATATTCATTCTTTCTAACGCAAAAAATTCTACTTCCTTTTTCAAAAGACAAACGAAATGGACACAGTTGATATATTTTGTAAAAACGTGAATCAGTCGAGACAGCTTCGGCTTCGTCTCGTTACTCATGGGGGTAGTTTTCTCGTCGCGAGAAACACCTCATCCGACTTTCTCAGGTTCACCCTTTACATTGAGTTATTCCGTATTCGGGGTGCGCAACGGGCCAGAATAGGCTCACACAAATGTTACACGAGCATATTGCTATGGGCAGCAGCATCTAACGGAGACAATGGTCCTGGTCTCGTCCCCTAGAAACTCACCCCCAGCTACTACTCAGTGCCTTGTTTGTATCTAACAGAAATGTGTCTATGTTGATCTGTAGCCATGTTGATGTCCTCACGTACAGACGAGGTAGCAGCGCGAGCATTATCTACATACATACCTTACGTGCATCATATATGGACAGAGTGTTTCAAAGAAAAACATTACGTGTATCGTGCATATCGTCCGCTTAAACTTAACATGGTTAAGCTTATGGAAGCTTTGTTGTTGCAGTAATTACGTGTTGATAGAATTGTTCATCAATAGGTCATGTAGATAACAATTAAAGTTTCTAATATTACAGTATGGATTATGTATATTAGAAAAATCTGCCATGACCTTCACTTCTTTATATGAAAAGGCATGTTGAGTAATTTGACTTTTTATACGGAAGGAACTTATGCAAATAGAATAATTTAAAAAAGCGGCAAATTTCGCATATAACTTTGTATTGAAGGTTGATAAAAAGTTGACACAGAGTGTATATCCTTTTGACCTTTTTCATTCTATACATTTTTCTTGAATTTTAAATTTAAGCCTCAGATCACTTTTTGAGTTGAGGGAGGTCTCTCGGAAAGCAGCTTTTATCTTTTCTCGAATCTTATACGTATTCGCGGCAGACGCACTGAACTCTACTCTGTTCATTATTCATGTTGAGTGATCGCAGTGGCGATGGTGGCGGTAGTGGCACACTGAGAGAAGTGAGAAACTGAATTTCAATGGGGAGAAACAGGATTTTGCGGTTTAGACCTCAGAATTTTAATCTTTGATCAGTACCCTGGTTAAGAGAGCGACAGTTACCTGGATAAATTAATATTCTTAGCTCAATTGTAATATCATCTCCGAAAAGTGAACGGAGATATTTTAATTTCGAATACATTGATTTATTGAATTTTAATATAATAAGGATCGGAAGGGATGAAATTTTCTACTATGATCGACTGGAGGGAGGCTGTAACCAAGAATGATTTATTATATATCATAAACAAAGGAATACTGCGTATTTCTGATAAACATTCGAGAATGCAGATAAGTCTCTCCGACACCCTTATTCGAACGGCCGCCAACCCTTAGCTAGACGAGTTAATACCCGGGGAGGCCGTGTAGTTATATTATTAATGAAAGCTAGACCGTGAATAGGGGTTATATACTAAGTCCTTTATAACGAAGCGAAGGGATGTCTCCATGAAGACGATGGAGTTCAAGGGAAGTAGATTCTGTAGCTCGCGTTCCTCAAACCAGCTTCCTCGAGTCACCCGGAGCCACCCTTTGCAGGAAAAGGGAAGGATTAGCCAAACCATTACTCGATAGACGTAAAGCCCAGTCAGAATGGCTTCTACTCCTTCGTCATCCCTTCGACCCGTTCTACCATTCCCTTAGCTCGTGCCATCGTCCTCATTCTTATCTGTACTCTGGTCCTTATTCCAAGAATGAAACACTGAAGGAGATCATCCTCGACTTGTTTACTAAATGGAGTTTGCCATATAACCATGACTCACTGAGTTTCCAGCAAATTTTTTTTTCAATTTTCTTCCAAAGGAAAATTCCTCAGCCTTGAATTCTATCACTATAGTTAGGTCTTTGGCATAGGTTACGGATTGGCTAGACTCCAGTTCGGGGATAAACGATCCCTTTGAACTGGCAAGGACAGGCTTCCATGAAATTCATATCCTTGGATGCGTTACTTGGCTCTGAGTGGTGTCCATTTCTAAAATAGACGGTCAATTCATTGAAAGACCAGAAATCAGAGAAGGAAAAATTTTGCGCTTTGCCTAAATCCCTCAAAGAACATCCCCGACATGCGATATACACTATCTGCTCATCCATGATAGTCATTTATTACAGGGTTAATCTAGAACAAGGTGGCGTATTGAAGCATCTCGAAAGGATTAAGCCGTTGCTGCTAAGCAGAAACACCCACTGCGTTAAGAGGTCCATTGTTTTCCTAAATAGACGTACTAAGCCTAATCCCCAAACCCAATCCTTTAACCTAGAAATTCGGCGAAGGGTTTACGCAACCGAGACTTTCCAATACAGGTCTAGTTTTGATGGGTGTTAGTGGGCGTTAAATCCGCCCCCACTGCTTAATTGCAAACCCCCGAACCATCGCCTACCACCCTAGCCGAAGTAAGGGCAAAGCGATTATCAGAATCTGTCCCTGCTACGTATCCAGGCATCCCAGAATCAGGCAGTTGAAGTTAATCGGTATTCTTGGCAAGGGGCCCACGTATCTATCGTAAGCTCCTATGAATTAAGGGGTGGTATAGGAGCCCCTACAGTGTATGGGCTAGGCTGAACGGTATGGGGTGGTATAGGGAGTTGGATACTAGAAGATGGCGACGACGTGACCACGGTGATAATGACAGCGATGATGACGGGAATTCCGGAATCCTTAGGGGGTTCAACACTGTTACAGCATCGTCTCTCCTTTATTCTGACCCCACTGTCCCTTTTATCCCTAACCATTTCAACCCCTTTCATCTCATATCGATAGAAGCCTCTCAGTCAATTCCGCAAGGATTCCCTACTGGTCCTTTGAATTATTTCGTGTCTACGGGATGCTTCTTCACCGTTCGCAGAATGCTGCCAGAAACTTTTCCAAAAGTTAAGCAGGACAATGATATTCTACCGGAAGTAGATACCTATATTCTCCAAAAGTATTCCGAGGATGGGGTAGCGGTCGTCCAAGGGTGGGAAAATTAAAGCATCGCGCAGTTAAAGTCGGCGCCAGTCTGCTGGCTTCTTGGGTTTAGAAAACTCCTGACATTCTCTTCGACCTCCTGGATTCCAATTTCCAACAATGACGCGGAACATTTTTATACCGCATATACTTCTTTGCTCTGTTAAGAGGTTTAAGTTCTACAAATAACAGGGGATTAAGTAACTTGTTAAGTAGATACATTATTTTTCCCTCATAAGGCCAGAAGTGGTTAAGCGCCACTATTGATGAACGGTTAATGACCACCAGGGTGGGATATACCGGATGGTCGTTGTCGGCGTCGCGAGTTAACGTTGACGTCCTTATCGAGATTCTCATTACTCGCGTCGCGATGCCTGCGGTACCTACCTGCATTCCTACACATATAACCGCGTAAGTATCTGACGTACAGTTGAGTCTCTGTATAATCGCGCGCCCGGGGCTCTGAGACGCGATAACTAGCAAGAGAACGATAATACGGAGTGCCCCCACTCCACTGTAATAGGCCGAGCGTTCGACAGAGCGCAGGTGACACGCGCACTGAGAGGCACAGACGAGTGGGGGAAGTCTTCCCCTCTCGGCGCGATAGCTTAAAAAGAGAGCTCAGGGGAAACGCGACTATACGGAGCGCCTATATGGCCAGAGTCGACTGTATTATATTTATATAGTATATAGGGTGGTCCATTGTAAACTAAGATCTGAATATCTCCCTCGGTTGTGAAAATCCGAAAAAATGTTCAAGGCACAATTTGAATCATTCCGAAGGGCAAACGTAATCAAAAAGAATTTCTTTTCTAAGGCCATTTTTTCCAGAAATATCAAAGGCGTCGATGTTTTTGACAATGAAACTGTTATTTTTTTAATAGGATTAGAGAGTTAACTAAGACTAATTCAACGACAGATGACACATTGGGTTTTCATTCGCGAATTTTCAAAATATCGCTTTTCTATTGTTGAAAGTTATTTTTTTAATGTTTAGACAAACGGACTGTTGACTTTTTTATTTGTTTTAAGAAACGAACTGTTCATCAATTTACTAATCGATATCTCCAGATTTTTGAAATTTTTTAATTGAATCAAAATACGTAGAAAAAATGGACAATTCCGATCACGAAAGATTTACCTATGTAAATATACTATTTCCCTCAAACACAGTGTACTGTTACCATAAATGAAAATCATATCGATTCTATGTTCCTTCGAGTGGTGCAAGTTTGTTTTTCGCGCACCAATTCCCTTGTTTCAATGAAAACTAATGACTTGAATAAAGTAACTTCCAACAATTTAAAAGCGATATTTTGAAAATCTGCGAATAAAATACCAATATGTCATACGTCGTTGATTTAGTCTTAATTTACTCTCTAATCTTATTAAACGAAAAACATCATTTCATTAAAAAAACATCAGCGCTCTTGATAAATCTAAAAAAAAGTGCCCTTGGAAAAAAGTTGTCTTTGCATCATATTTATCCTTGGAAGCCATTCATATTATGTCTTGAACATTTTTTTGGGTGTTCGCAAATGAAAAAACTGTAGGTATTCAGTTTCTAGTGTACCACCCTGTACCACCCTTGCATGACTGACTGGGGTTGAGTGCTTAGTTGACACGTGTCCGATTACTTGGCGTCGCTCCTGATTACTTCACTAACTTAATTCTGAATCCTGGCGCCTTGCGTACACTATCAAAGAGATCCTTAACGATCCTAAACTTATATTAATTAAAAGTGTCTGAGAAGATATTAAATAATAATTTAATCGATCGTACGTGCTGTAAACTCTAAATGTACGTATCACGTAAAATCTAAAAGTAATCCGCTTGCTTGCTGAAATACAACAATTTCCTATAACATTGAACAAATATTTGAATACAATACGTTAACAATATGATAAATGATGCATTGAACAGACATACAATACATGTAATTTTAATAAATATTTTGTGAAATCACACTGAAATTTTGACAATACAGAAACGTCCTATATCTCTTCCATAGAATCGAATCTGCCACCGTATCTGTAACAGGCACAAATGAAATATTCATATTTACGATATTTCCTATTTTAAATAACATCTTTTCAGTACATTCAGATATACACACTGTTCATATAACTCGTATAGCTCGATAGTATATATAAGTACCGTAACAAGTGGGAAAATTTATTGTGAACGAGATACGCAACACGGGCAGCTCTTTCTCTTCGTTTCATGTTATTTTCCTGAATTACAATTCAGCGACGTTCTTATTGACAACGTAAAGTACATATTACATCAAGAAAAGAGATTATCTAATATCGACTTCTAAAAAAAATGTAAATCCAAGATTGCAACTTGGCCGCAAACGTTATAAAAATTAAAAGAATCCCATAAGCCCAGTGTAACCCTTGTTTGAATACCAAGTACAGAATTTTCAGTATTTTTTTTACACGTCACATCCTTTTTCATGTGCTTTATTTTGTGCCTTCAGTTTTCCTCCTCATGTTGGTACATAGGATATATAGGTACACCACACATGGTGGTACCTGCTTTGTTGCCGTCAGCGTGTACGTACGTTTGCCTGCACGGCATGCGGCCCCGCTGCAATGTGTCTCCCATGATATGCGGCGCTGTGTTTTGTTTCGACGCTGAGCGTCGGTTAATCACGTGGCTCGGTGCCCACCCCCCAACCCCTAACAAACCCCTCACATATCTATGGACCGAGCAAACCACCAAGCTCGACTAGAATCCCCAAGGTGAGCACGCCTGCCGGGACGAGACTGGTCCAATCGGCAACGGAGCTTTTATTTATTGCCTCTTTTATTTATAGTCGCGGCGCTCGTTGATTCATTGACAAATCCCATGTTTATACGCAGACCATAAAGTCTGAATGGTGTGTGCACGGTTTCCTGGAACATTAGTGCTGTCGCTTGCTGCAGAGGAAAAAGAAATCAAATAGTCCAGTGACGTTGCAAATGTTTTTCTTATAGTGTTTTGGGTCATCTTGTTTCGGAATTCAAATAGTGTATTTAGGAAATGAAAATTAGAGCAACCCGAATCGAAAATTTCGCACCGGTTTGAACCTATTTATTTTACACGAGGACATTGAGGCTGATATTAAGATTATGGGAAAAGGAAACTCGACTGAGTTAATACCAGTTTAAGCCTCAAATGGTCAGTTATGTCCGAAAATGATGATTTTAGGTTGAAAATGGTGTTAACAAACCTCATTTTGAATCTCAAGGTCCTATTTTCGAGGCAGAAATATTAGACCCATTTTCGGCCCGGAGACCCTAACTAGCGATTTCAGTAAGATCTCCAGGGCCTTGAGGTCTAAATTGGAGTTTAAAATTTTTTTAGGCTGTTCAGGTCTAATTCGGTATATACGCGCTCTTGTTAAGGTAGTTATCGCGAGGTATCGATTTTTTTAGGAAATCGTTGAAACTTTGCCTATCTATTATTCTATGCTTCTCGAATACATGTGTGATGTTTCAAAATTATTTACTATCTAGTTTGCGAGATATACGGAATGAAAGTAGCCATAATTGCACTATATAGATGTACCTCGCATTTTAAAATAGCTAATATTTCTTTTGAGCTATCTCAGCTTCTAGGTGGTAAAAGTGGATGAAATTTCTAGGAGACACTTCTTTTACATCGAATATTACTACGATGATTTTTGAATTAAATATCTTGCAATTTTTCAAGCATTTTTTTACTACATTATGTAAACAATGTATAATATGAAATTGAAAAAATGATGGATCTCTATCCTTCCGCTTGTCTCAAAGATAATACCTTATGTAGGAAATATGTTTGTAATGAACGGTGTACAGGGTATTCACAAAAATACGAATACTATTATTATGATGATAGGTGAACTACCTTAAACCCAGTATTGGCCTTAAAGTTCTGCCCGTAGGATCTCGTAGGTTGAAACTAGTGTTACACTTCAGTCGGAAAATCCAAAGAACAAAAGAATGGAGGTTGTATAGGCTGAAACCGGTGCTAGATTTTCGACTCGAGAATTAGTGACTATGTAGTTCGCTATTGTTTTCTGCTATTAGTATTATTATTAAAGAAATAATGAAAGAATTTTAATAGGATCTGTTTCTATTATTATAATTATTGAAGATACATGTTATTTACAGAGTTTGAGTAAAAATGGCGACAAGCCAGTATTTATCGATTCGCAAAAACTCTAGCAGCGCTGCGAGCGGGAATCGTGAAGTTTATGTAGCCACCCTTCTTGATCTCTGTAGCACGACCAAGCAAAACCATCCCCTAAGAAGGGACTGCATCTTATCCACGTATAATACCGCTTTTTTGTATTATCTGATATATATTCTACAAGTTGGCTCGAGAAAAGGGAGGTCGTAGGTTATTGTAAAAAAGTACACGCACGAAACTTTCAGACATGGTCCAAATGTGATCCATGGGGGTTGTCTCGGGCAGCAAGTCCCAAGCCAAGAGGCTGGCTTTCTTGCAAGGGTAGTAACTTATAACGGGGTTCGACCATAAATTTCGGTATTTTTAAAGGGCTGCTATTTTCGTCAGAGAAAAAATACATGAGGCTCATTATCATTCTTATAAGAAAACATCCTAATACGTTTTTCTCGTATTGTCAAAGGACCCTGCCCACTCCTTATGGAAATGCGGCCCCGGTCAAATTGGCTGAAACTAAAGAATAATGTAGTTTACAGCAGTCTAAACAAAAGCCTTAATGGGCACATGGCTTAAAAATTAAAAGTTTCCGAGATACATGAGGCTAAAGGTGAGGCTCACTCGCTTCAAAATCAAGTAAAGGTATTTTTATGGAAGTCCATCAACGTAACCACTCTAGGAAAGACAAATTCAGCCAATAAAGGCAATACAATAAATCTATCCTGGCAATACAGGTAAAGTCATGGCGCAATCCTGACAAACTAAAAAAGTCAATGTGGCAGTATAGCTAATGATTGCATTATCAAAGATTGATGAAAATAATAAAGACAAGACACTTGAGCAGTCCAGCCAATTAAGACGGGATCAGAGATCAGTCTAACCAATAAAGGCAACAAACTTGACGTATCCTGTTCTTATAAGCAGGCTTCGCAATACGCGTTAGTTTGTTAACGCCGATCTTCGATAATGCAATCATTAGCTATACTGCCTCTTTGACTTTTTTAGTTTGCCAGGACTACGCCATGGCTTTACCTGTATTGCCAGGATAGATTTATTGTATTGCCTTTATTGGCTGAATTCGTCTTTCCTAGAGTGGTTACGTTGATGGACTTCTATTAAAATACCTTTACTTAATTTTGAAGCGAGTGAGATGCCCTAAATCGGTTTGTGACCTTTAGCTCTGGATCTTTAGATCTCACCTTTAGTCCTGGATCTTTAGATCCCCACTTTAGCCTCATGTATCTCGGATACTTTTAATTTTTGGGCTTTGCGCCCATTAAGGCTTTTGTTCACAATGCTGTAAACTACATTATTCTCTAGTTTCAGCAAATTTGACCGGGGTCACATTTCCATAAAGAGTGGGCGGAGTCCTTTATCTTAAAAGTCGAAACCTGAAATAATTTAAAACCCCGCAATCATTCATTCAACCCTTACGAGTAATTGTAGTCCTATCTAGTTATTCTTATCATCTTTTTAATAAGAGCTGAATTTCGCGTATCATTTCTACGGAATTTATTTCCTTTGTTAGGATACCGATGCTTACACGGCCATTCTATACTATAATAAACAACGCGGGGGGGGGGGGGGGGAGGTTACCAGACCCGTAACAGTGATCGATAACAAAACGTGTACAGGGATGAAATTACAGAATTTAATAGTAACCCTCCCATAGATATAGGGTTGCTGCTACAGAGCTCGAAACTAAAACAGTTCCGGTCCACGCGGAGTATAGGGGGTAGTTACTGTTTACACGGCTCATCAGATAAACCCTTGAATACGTGCCATTATCTTGGTCAGGACGCTCACGAGTATACCCCACCGGAGGGGTGAGGCCTGAATAGAGGCGAAGGTGGTAGATCTGCCAGGGGGATGGTATGGTCCGTGCTTTATAAACTCTGAGCTATCTACATCTCGCGTTCTGGGCCCAACTACCCCACCGTGTAATATCCACCTAAGGGACCTATCTCTTCAACTCCTATAGCAAACCGTTAATGAGTCCAGCGGTGACTGTGCCGAAATTCTCTAAGGATAACTTTCATCCCTTGTAACCACTGCGCCTCTTACAGCAAGAAGATGAACTTCTGCCATTTATATAGCTCTCTAGAATGAAATCCTGTTCGTCCTGATATGTGAAGCTACTTCAATTAAAAATGAACATTCCTTTCCACTTGGTCTTCACGAATTCTGAAGTTTTCAAGAGATCCAACGAGAGTCGTCCTAGCGGAATCCCAAAGGGGTAGTTTCTACCTTATCGATTGAAATGTATTGTACTTAATTGTAGTAGTTATCGGTTAGTTTCACTAGGGATAGCAGCCGAGTCACATTCCCATGGCACACCAAGTCTCCCCCAGTCATGATAGCAGCTGATAACGTCGAGACAGTACATTATTGAGGAGAATAATAAGAAGAGATACACGGGGCCAACGAACGCTTACCGTCGCTAGAACCCGTCTCGGTTAACTAACTTCGCAATCGCAATTACGGACTAACAGTGGCTAATTGCTAAGTTGTCCAACTTGTTGGCTGGACGTCGGAATGCTTTCCTATACATTCGCTGCGACGCTAAACTACCACTACGCTATCTGGGATAACGGGTTAAAATAGTGGGTAAGGGTTACTAGGAGTCGATCTCAACCAGAACTGGATCGATCATGATGCAATATGGATTTGCGTTGTCAAAAAAATTTCAAAAATAAAAAAAACCTTTGTCAAAGACTTTTCCACCATTTTATTCTTATTAAAGCCAACCTACATTTCTACAGTTCAACACAGCTCGTTTAAATGCAACGACTGCAGTAATGGCGGAAAGTTCACGAGGGGATGACCGTGGCCTCTTGATAGGGGTTGCGATGTGGCATGACTCCCGGTGGGTTTATGAGCTACATATAACGTATCTACCGGAACATATTGCTCTGGACAGGTTTGCAATCTGCTGCTTGCAAACAAAACGCTGTTGAGTTACTCCCTTTCCGTATTGCACCCTGTCCTCAACCCCTTTTCAACCCTTTAACGCTTCTGGCTCCCTTACCACCGACGTCGGTGCCTTCCAACCCTCACTGAACAGCAACACGGGTCGAGACTCGGGAAACTCACAGGTTCCGAGCACGTTACTAGACACCAATGTCACCCCAGAACAGACCCGCCCAACCCCCTACCCTTAAATTAGATTAAATAACCCCCATGTTTCACTGTATCTCTGAAAGAATATGGACAAAAGGTACCATTATTTCCTCCAAATCACGGATGAGTTATGCTCTTCACTTCGCTACTCTACTTTCTGTGTTATTCTTTCACGATATGGGGCTACGGCCACTGTGTCGTATATTGTATGCTGTGATGAAATGGTGCTATAAGAAGATAAATAAGTCAATCAATACACCATATTTACGATTGTAAAATTATTTTATGCATAAAGCTCTTAAGTTCTAAGAGCTTATGGAAGGAAATTACATTATTTTTAACATGAAAAAATGTGAATTTATTTTAACGTCAATAGAATAAAAAATTCAGATATTTTATTATTAACCCCTTGAGTGTCACGCTAAAATAGGAGAATCTGACCATGAATTTGGCGAAAAATGAAGGTTATTAAATTTTGTTGAAACTTGGTGTCTTAAAATTTTTGAGGTCGCTGAATCTGAATAAGATTTCCAAAATTGAATATGGCGGATCCAATAAGTCAGACCAAAAATACAAAAATTGTTGAATTTTTCCGAGGTTATGTTTTGCATTATTATTTTAAATAATATGCATTTATCAGCTAAAATCAGGGCATAAACAATTATTTAGTTATTAGATGTCATATTCAATGACCACAGAAACATTAAGATACTAAGTTTCATAAAAATCCGATAATGTTTGCAATTTTTCTAATAGTAATCCATCATATTGGATCCGTTATTTAGAATTTTGAAAATCTGAAGTCAGATTCGCATTCAGCAACCTCAAAAACCTCAAGACACCAAGTTTCATCAAAATCGAAGTAGTCTAAATATCTTTCTAGCCAGTTTTAGGTTTATCAATATGTAACCTAACCTTGTCGGGTTGGTACAGACACTCAAGGGGGTAAAAGCTTTTCAAAAAAAAAATTGGGTTCTGCATAATTTTTATGTTTTACTTAATTAACATTGACGTATGCGTGGGAAAAGTCATACGAATACACGAATGCGGTTTCTGGACACAAAAAGAGCATCTCGAGGTCAAAGTACACATCACTTGACCTTTCTCAACTGTCGTAGTGTCAGCTGTCATACAAGAGATCAACTTATTATAACAATACTTGTCAATTGCGTCCAATAGACCCCACCCATTTCACCAGAGCTTTAATGATTATACAATTAAATTGTACCCCATTTTTGAATTAACTATTAACGCGTCATCATCGTAATTCTCCATAGCAGCGTATTGTATCCATTTAAATCGCAAAAAGATACATTCTCTTTACACTAGTTTGAAAAAGGCCAAAAATAATACGAAAATTGTTCCTCAAAAAGAAATCATTCGTAGTCTGTCCCATGTCTGTCCATAATTCCTAGGCTGGCTTATCTTCACCGCAGAAATTTCCGTCTTGGCGTAAAACCCTTCGAAAGTTTAGAGAAGCGTTAACAAGTGAGACGCGTACTACGAGGTGCGGGTTCGGAGTAGGAAGGTGTACGAAGATAGGATGCTGGGAAGATGGGAAGGTTGGAAGGTTGCGAAATTCACAGGTTAGAGGAAGACGAGAATACGTGAAGCCAGCATCCTTGTAACACGAGAGAAAACAAAATAAGGCATGAGAATTCAGGTGGGTGCCTCTTGAGGTGCTGCTGGTAGCTTGTCGGGTTGGTACACCTTCGTGTAGGATAAAGAGAGGCAGCAGGACTGGATGCTTACTGGTAGGGGGTGCAAATTGTAGGAGCGGTTTATGCTAAGTGGGCTCCCGACTGAGTGGCTTGTTTTACCCAAGAATCTTCCCCTACCCTAGAAAAGCATACCGCTTCCTGGACTCGTGAAGGATCCTGGTCTGGTCTGGATAGAACTCTGCCGCCTCCTCCTTCACGCCTCCTACCCCTCCCACTGGTCCCACTTGAGTACTGACATCACCGTCAAACTCCCTGGCCCGTTTAACAAATTAAATTAGGTGCCACTTTCATATTTTCTCACACGGAAACTTCTCTTTCACGTTGAAGCGGCTCAGAAAAAAGGACGACCATTCCTGGACATACACAAGACTAATTACTCTGGTAATTAACGATTGAAAATTAACGATTTGTACTTCCGGCGTGAGTTTCATTACTATCTACATTTCTAAAAGGCGTGAAGGGAGATGGGGGTCTACACTGATTTATTACTAAAATAGCGACTTTATTTTTCGTTTTTATCACAACAATACATGTATTAAAACATATTCTTTGAAGTATGTACGTATTAAGCTAGGTTTCGTAAAAATGATGTTTTGCAGTAGAAATTTTATCGAATTTTTATTTGAGTTTATATATACACTCATGATTATCTTGTTAAAAGTTGTAAGTGATTTGTTTCCGCAAATTAACTCATTATTTGTATCATTTTTCAATGGTATACTTTGATTTAATGATCCAATTAACTATTACCGGCTGACGCAAGTTTCTTATTTTTAGGTAAATAATACAGAAAAATGAATTGTCGCAACGAAAGACTTTATACTAGAAGACGAATAACATGTATCCATGTGGAAATTGAGCCAAGTTTTTTTGCTTTTATCAAGGCCATGACTATAGTTTAATACTATTCGAGTATGATTATCAAGACCCAAGACAACAACTAGACATTTAAACTTGCCCGCCGAATATAATCCGAGGTATATGACGCCATTTCGGCACTCTAACATCTCATTTTAGAGTGGCCTTGCTGAGCTCTGATTAGGCACAAATCAGGCTAGTCTCAATAAATAAAAATATTTTTTACATTGCTATTTTCCTTACACCAGAAGAAAGATCAGTCCACTTGCGTTTGGGATTGAAAAGAAAACTGTAGTAAAAAAGTGTTGAATCAGAACCCCAGCAGAAATATAGAAAGACAATTCTGTAATATGAGACTATAGCGGCTAAATTAGGTACTACTTATAATGAATCAATTATTGATTTTTATCAATCGGTATTAATCGTTAGTCATATAAAAGTAATCCTATCGATCCAAATACTCATTTCTCACTTGTATTTCTGTTTGCCATTTTTATATCACTAATATTGAAATTCCACGAAATTAAAGAAAATGCTGGCGTTTGCTAATTCACGCTTAATAATTTTTGTACAAAAGATTCAACGAAACTGTTTTTATACCTACAAACATTGCATCCATAACTCTTAGCCAGACACCTACGTAATAAGTGGGAATGATGGATCAGGGAGTGGAGTGTCAGATTCCTTGCTCCGAGCATCCAGACTATTGGAGCTTCGAATTCCGCTGCTGAAAAAATGGTGTATATTTCCACGAATCATAAGAATATTCTTTTTGTTTATTAGCCATTACTCCAAAAATGTACATGGTACATAGCAAAGGTTGACAAATAAGCATTTCTGTCAATTTTTAATTTGTGTTTCAATTCTTGTGTCTAGGAGCCAGATAGTTCAAGCGTTACAAGCCTTTTGAGGCACTCCATAATTGAACTACATTGCGCCTTTCTACAAATATGGTGAACTACCCAGGTAGGAATGAGCAAATGGGCTAAGCCTGGACTAAGTTTGGGCCAATTCTAATGAGGCTTGGCGCAGGTTTGGCATCCAGGCTTGGCACAAGCCTGAGTGAAGCTTGAGCTGATACCCTCAAGCCAAGCTTGGCGGATAAGCCTGGGCCAAGCTTGACGGACAACAATATTTGTTGTACGAAAATATTATTTAAAAAAATATTTTCACCAATTTAACTGCATTTATATTAAATTTACGGAGTTACTCGATCGAATGGTACAGATTAAATCCTGAAAACATTAAATTTACATACGAAATTAAATTTTTGCCGTTAAAGGCTGGATTCCATCTTGGTATCCTGGAGTTTGTAGACTGTCACCATGACTAATTCGGCTACTAAGAATTTAAAAGAGAAAACGTTGAAAACTTGTAATTACGGGTCGCACTCGATAATCTTATACATTTTTGTTATATTGTTCAAACAAATTATTTAATAATGTAGTAAAATTCATTTTTCTCGTATTATTACGCGTAATGCAATACATGTCCGATCCTTATAACGACGATGTTGGACAAGGTTCTCATTTTTCCATCAAACATTCCTTACATAAACCTAATCAAACCCTGATGGAGGTGATATCGGGTATGTTTTATAAGATGTCCTCCACGGATATCTGATCAGGTCCTGATATATATCAAGTATACCTGACCAAATTTTTGTTCGGGTAGAGTTTGGCAGGTAACGAACTTAATTACATAAAGGATCAGAAAAATAGAGCTTGGTCCAAGTTTGGGACGCCAAGGCTTGGTCTAAGCTTAGGTTGCCAAAGCTTGGTCCGAGTTTGGGTTGCCAAAGCTTGGTTCAAACTTGATATAACAATATTAAGTTTCTGGATAACAAACACAAACTCACTTAAAAATTTTTAAACATTGTTATCCAACAGCATAGCTTGATTATATCGAAATTTCATTGACATCCGTACATTTCTTCTGGACAGAGTAAAGTATTGAGGAGGTGTCTCGAGTATCCATTTTCCATTACATTGTTTATCTAAGCCCTTGTTGTCCTTTGAGACGGTCCCAGATACTCTTTTGAAAGATTTTAAAATGTAGCCGACCGCATAAAAAACAGGTTATCCTCGTAAAAATATCTCGAGCAGGGTGTTTTAGGGGTCGACGGCTATCCTCGAGCATAACGCAGCCTTATGGGCTAGTGAATATGTTTACACATACGTAAAATACATACACCGATGGTGCTTGATGTTATAGCGTGTTAGCGCCAGGACTTCCCTAACCTTCATGGAACCCTCGTCATCCGGTCGTCCTCCCCAGGACTATACAGAATGTTCGCATGTCGCTTCCAGATGGTCTTTCGAAAGTATTAATACGTTAATTAATGATAAGGGATTGATTTTAAAAAGTTTCTACAAGCAATGACTATTGATAACAAAAATATTTTTATTTAACCTTATCGTTCTGGACTTACATATTTTCGGGTCATCTTGGTAAAGTTGAACGAAAGCGTACACGATAAAGCAAGCCACGGTGGTTAACAGAACGTTCAACCCTTGCTGAGGAAGGGATGATAACGCTGACCCTTCATCATTGCAGCTTTCACCGGAACCATCCTGTAACCTGTATGGCCATTGGCATTTTCCCACATTTCCGTAAGACCATCCTATCTTCAGTCAACCCCTGCACAATCCTCTCGCTCACTACAAACTCCCCCGTAAAATTTCGATTCGCAATTCAACGTAGGGGTGCGCGTTCACACGATTTCCTTTGTAAAACCGAAAGTTTTCGTGCAAATTCACGAAACGACGAGCTCTTTTCGCTGAGCTTGCGACTTCCGTTCGAAGCTTTACTGTTGGACAGACTTGGCAGCAGGGCAAAGAGAATGACGTGGCTCCTTGTAGGGTGGAAGGAGGAGTGTCATTTTACTTTTTTATTTCTGCATTATATTTCCCGGTCCTTTCGTTCAGCTGAACTTTACGGCTAGTACGCATGATGTTCTTCCTTACCATTGGTTGGAAGCAGCAAAAACAGAGACAGAAGCGTCAGCCGATGTGCATCGGGAAAATAGAAAAAAAATGCCGACCAAAAGAAAAGTAGAACGTCGTTGTCGACGAACCGATATGGCGCGAGTCTGGCGAACCTTTTAAAAGTTTCTACCGAAAGTGGGAGGCCGCTAAGGTAAAAAAAAGTTTGAAAAAGTTGGTGGAAGTATCGCACCCGAATGAATTTTATAAAAGACCGAAAGTGCCCCGGGCTAACCTGAAAGAGCCTTGCGCGATACTCCCGGTTCCCTAGCAAGCCCATAAACGAAGACTTCTATTATATCAAGGTTCAAAAGGATCGGGAACACTGTACTATACTTTTAAAATATGAACATGCTCGCTAGGCTTTGTACACTATGTACTGTCAATAAATAACGTTGCCCTCGATAGTTGGCAGGACGAAAATGGCTATGCGAATGAGATGAGATGCCTAAATAAATGAGTGAAAAGAAAATAGATACAGATTTCATCGACAGGTACGAACAGGTAGGAAAATAGAACGAATGAATTCACATTAGAACGCGACAAATCGCAATTTTATTTCTTTCGTTTATTTTTACGTAATTGTGCACACTGGAGCAATCTTTATGGTGAACTTTTCTGAAATAATATTTATCGCGTAATTTTGCTGTAACATAAACAGAAGCTGTATGAAGTTAACGATAGGTAAACACTTCGTGCAAATCCGATGATAACGACAATGCACGAACATTGAATTGAACTAGTTCGAATGAAATCCAATTTTTGAAAATGACTGCGAGTAATGAAATTATACGTATATGCATCTGCCCCCAAACGCTTATATTTATTTCCATGCAAAAACACCTTTGGTGTAAACAAAAGCCTCAATACGGAGGAATAAGATATTCAAAACGTAAGTCCTTCGTTATCGTTCCGCACACGTAAGTATTGTAATTATACAAGAGGATCAAATAACCACCTTTTTTATTAAAATTATTAAGTTAATAAATGAAAATTATTATTATAACAAATAAAATAATTAATATACTGTAACAAATGTACAGTGTAAATTGCACTGATGTAAGAAGTGAAAAGTATTGGTATTAAAACTGTCATAATATGCCGTATAAGAAGTACACAATGTATATATTTCAGAAAGGAAACCAGTGCTACTTAGTTTAATTAACACAGTCTTGTGTTACAAAGGGAAATTAACACCGATAAATAGCAAAGGTACAAATTGCAGATTTAATTTTAACACCATTGCATGCTATTTAGTTCTGTCCTTTGCTCGTTCCTAGATGTTGAATTCGACTGTGTTAATATTTTACACCGAATGCTCAACACCGGCGACTAACACCACTTGGCAGCACCAAAGTAATGAAATTGTATAGATCACCTAGTGATGTTAAATTTAACACAAATTTTTTACTGTGTACAAAATAAAGATTTTGCTTTACAATAAATCATTACGTGTATGTATTTTTTGTTTTATTGTTTCGTATGCAACATTATAACTTGGTGCGCACTAAAATTCTAGTATCACTACAAAATATTTTAGCAAGAGAAATATGAATGCATGCACGAGTGCAAGAGCGTGTGCTGCGTATAGACGAGTGTAAGAGCACCTGGATGAATGTGAGAAGTAAGCAAGAGAGAGTCCGAGAGGGTAGTCTGACACAAACTGTTATCAAAGCGACAACAATAATTTGATCGGTAAGATATTCCGGCCTATCACTCATTGCCCGAAAATTCATTCCTATAATATTTTTGTGTAATTGTCAAAGTAATTGGTATTGCACCCCTAGACAGAGTTGCGGTATAACATATTTTTATGAAACGAACCGAACAAGAATATTCTTTGTTTAACATAAAAAGAAACAAATATATCAGAGTAAATCATGGTACTGTTTACGCGAGATATAATTTTAGGATTTTTTAGATATGCACGTGCACAAATAATGCGTGTAATTCGATTGATCTGTAAATACTTATAGCTGCGAATAAATAAAGTTTTTGAAGAGGACAGCAACGGTATACGACCCAATTCGTATGGAAGGGTGATTTCCACGGAATGAAATGGGGTTGCAGGATGAATTCGCTAGCGACAGAATCGTGGTCAGGTGATTCATGGACCCTAGAATCGAAGTCGGTATGGAGACCGAGAGGATAAACTTCCTTAGACTGGCCACATGAATATATTCGTTCGGTGAAATTCTGTCCTCGGGCTATTTCAGTATACGACGGAAAATCAAGAGAATAGAGGGATGAAATACTGGATGGAAAAGCTTACTGTTCGAAAAAAAAATAAATCCTCATATTTTGAAAAACACGACAGAATTCCTCGAATATTCATTTAATTTGAAACATGCATTAATTATTTAGTATTTACAAAAACACAAATACAATCTCTAATTATTTTATTATTAAATGAAAAGCCACCAGGAATCATTTCATCTCCAGTAGATATATCCGGTAGATTGAACTACCCGCCAAAAAAAATTTTTTACGTTAAATTATCTTTCGTGAGATATTTGTTGCTGATTTTCGTTTCGCCATTTAGTGAACGCTGGATTCTCTTTAATTGGCGAAGATCATAAATGATCTTTCTCATGCGAAATAGAATGATCTTTTTCTTTTAATTTTTTCATCCGTCTTCCATATGCCATTCCGTTTTATTATTTAATTTTTTTTTTCACAATCATCCAAGCACGAAAAAGCAACCAAGCAAATATCTGTGGAGGTTAAACTTTCTCTCCGCTTTCAGTCCTTCGCATCGTCACTCTTATACTTCACGTCGGCGTCGGCATGTTCATTCACGTCCACACTGTACCACTTTAAATCCTTTTTACAAGCACTGACACGCTTTATCGTGACTTTACGCGGCAGGGCTGGCTGCCTCGTAAAGAATTTAGTAACGCGTTAAAATATTATTTAGATTTTATTCCCCGGCAGGTCTCTTTACTACCCCTGCGAGAGAGGGCTTCTCACTCCTTCAGAATATTAGCGTCCATATTGCTGTAAATGCTTCATTCCATGTTCCTCTTGGTCTTTTTTGCTATAATTTTCCCTCTTACTCTCCCTTTCTCTCCCTCCATCTCTCTACCTTCCTTTATGCCCCCCCCCCCTCTCTCTCTCTCACTCTTATAGAATGAACAATGCCTCATAACCAGTCTCGCCGTTCCTGACTAATACCACGCGACTCCATTCTCACGGTAAGCCCGTACATTGTTTAATGGAGCGCCTTGTCACTGTAATTACTAGCTTACCTTGCACAGGACACATGGATAGCTTGAAGATTAGTATTTATAATTATTTACTAAAAAAAAACACGTGCAGACACGCTGAGTGTCAGCTGTTTACGTGTGACTGGATTATTCGTGGAGAGTTGAGTGGCTTAAAGGTTTTTTAATTCCCAGAAAAAAAAATATCATGAAAGAGTGAAAAATGTTTTTCTTGCTTTTTTGAATGAAGCGATGAATAATTGAGTAGTTACTTTTCGCGATAATGGCCAAATCCTTTTGTTATATTCTACAGTTGATTTGAAGCGAATCGCAACCGACGTGTTTGAATTATGCAATTTTAATTTTTGCTCTACTATTCTACCCTTTTCAACAGTCAAACATGGGGTACTAAAATACCACCGGTCCTCGGCTTTCAGCCACCACCCCAAATCCCCAATCCCCCAAGGCCCTACGGACTTGCGAAAAAGGGTTAAAGGATGCTGAAGTTTCGCCATGAATAGCCGAGGAGTTTTTGAATTAGCTATGACTCTTTTCAGTGCGACGTGAGGGTCGAAAGTTTCTCGTGTCTATCCTCTCATTTTTCTTTTAGTACTATATTCCACTTTTACCTCTAGTTTCATTTATCCTAACAGCCCTCAAATTTATATGTTGAACAGATTGCTAGAGTATCTGAAATTTTCCGAAATTTACAGCATCTCCTATATCCCGCAACCCCCGTACTTCAGCAAAATACTTCATTTCTTTATGTATCAACAATAATTGATGATTCAACGTAACAAATAACAACTACAATTTCAGTACGGTCTATGAAAATATCTAGAAGCCTAGTAAAATTCAATGAATGAAATGTCCTATTCTTTTGACATTTCGTCGAGCTATAAAACGAAGCGCGTTCGAGTGCCTGCTTTATTTTTTTTGATTCGATCAGCAGTAACGAAAAAATACCAAAAATTCTCAAAGAATATCCAGAAGCTCTCCCAAAAATATGAGATATCAAAGAATTCTGTTAAACCGTCCGTAAATCAAGAAATCCCCGGACAAGTCCGTTATGAGAATTCAGAAAAGTGTTTAAAGTTGCAAGGGTGAGGTCTCGTCCCACGTAGAGTTTTCCATGGGAATATGGATGAAAATACTAAGAGGAGGGTGTTGCCGTGCGTTCAACTGATAAGAAGGATTAGGTGGCAAAAATACCCTCCTAAGTGGGTGGCGACTTCTATCCTGTAAACCTGGAACCAGCAGAGGTGACAAGCCAGACCAAGCCAAGGGTAACTACCCTTCTCTCAAGGATGTTACCTAACCATTGAGCACGAAGGACGGTAGGTAGCTAGGTACGTGCCTGAAAGACCTGGTCCAAGAAACGCAACCGGAGGTAGGAGACAGTTATAAATGTGGGGTAAGATGAAGAAGTCGGGAGTAATGACGGAGCGAACGCAGCCTCCAGGGCGCCCTTACAAACTACCAGGGCTTAAGTAAGACTGTGCTCAGACTCCATTTTCAACCCCTGTATACCCCTCCCTTACCATTCGCCAACCCCCTCGTCTAACCTATGGTGTCCCTTCCGTACTCCCTCTTCGTCTTCTTCTTCTTATTTCTCCAGTTCTGCTTCCTCCTACACCAGTATGAACCCGCCGGGCAACACACCCCTCATCACCTTCTTTCACCCTTCAGCCTTCTTACCTACCTACCTACCTACCAACCTACCTACCTACTCCTTCTTAGCTACACGAGCTGGATGGAACGCGCTTCCTCTTGAGTTATGTGCTGCCCATTCTTGCGATATATTGGCGAGCGTTTCTACTCAAGATATATATCAGCATGACCTTTTCCCGCCATCGTCACACCCAGAAATTGCCACTAGTCTCGGTGAATGTAACTATGAAATTAGCGTGTTAGATTTTTTTCGAGAAATTTTATAGCGAATCAACCGATTAGCTTCTATATCCATACGACAGCACCACATCTCGCAAGAGGCGGCTTTGTCGACGTACAAGAAAATGCGGCCATCTTCTAGAAATTCAGAAACTTTCATTTTGGGGTTGAACGTATATAGACAGGACTCATGCATGTAGCTGCTTGTGGTAGTGGTTCGCGGCTAAGGGGTTACTTATTGTTAGTGGATAATACGTTAAAGCATAAGGGTAGCTTAAAGGTGGATAGATCGAAGGTAAACCAAATAGCCAAGGTAACTGTAGGTTAGGTCGCTACGAAGAGCACAGGACTGTGGACGCTTGCCGTCGGAGCTCGCTGAACTTTATCTGTCTGTTGGGAGATTGCACTAGCTCCACTATATTTATCCACTGCACACAGCACTGTTGTCCTATGCGTTTATACTAGCTAGAGTATACTTACGCCGCATCGTGACTTTCCGTAGTTGCTCTTCGAAGCTCGTAAAGCTTCTGGGTAAACTCATACACAACTTCCGGGTAAAGAGAATCTCCTTTTTTCTATTTTCTAATTTATTAGTCTTCCAAATGATGCTACATCGCTGTAACGTGTTGCGTGTTACGTGTACGTAAGATAACTTATGCAATTTGAAATCGTTTTGAATATACGTGCCTTTAAGATATGCGTTACACGCGCGCCCTTTTGAACGACTCGATACCGGCTTCAAAAACTCGTAAAGCTTTAGTGGTTAAGTACTGTAGGAAACGGGACGTAAATTGGGATTTCACGCGATAGGTCAATTTTTATGGATTTTCGATAACCTATCGAAATCCTCCTTTAAATGAGGCTTCCTGGGAAACACGTGTACATGTGTGTAGATTATCACGATATTTCCAATAGTGCAATCCATTCTCGCAAAGTGGGTATGTATATGAAGTGGTGAAACAAATTTTTATGAAAAGCCAAGAGAAAGAAAAAAAATTGTTATCAAAGTACAAATGGATCTCATGCGAAAATTAATATTGCGAACCAGAGTCTTTCCGTGGTAAAAGTGCAAAGTGTTCCCGATGGCGTTTATATCTCAGAAAGTTGAACTTCGCAGAGTTTTCGTATGCAAGTCAAATGTGTGAGGAAGTAGGTAAATTTTTCAAAATGAACGTAAAAGCACGTCGCCGCGAGCCTTGAAGTAGTGGCAAGAACTTTCCTCTTTCTGCCTTTTATTTTTTCTTGTGTCATTTCACTTTTTTTCTCTTCTCTCCTCCCCCCCTCCCCTTTTTCTTGCCCACCTTCGTCACAACATAAAGCGGTAGCGCATTTAAGCGACGAAGGGAACGAAGGATGATTTGTTTAAATTTACCCCCCATATTTTATCCAGGCCTCTATCTTACTACTCACCTCATCCCCTCTTATGCCAAAAATTCACCCCTCTCGTCCTAGCCCCCTACCCTACGTTACCCTCATTCTTGACATTCATCCTTTCTTCGCATCTCATCTCCTTATAAGCTTCAACGTCATTTTCACCCAACTTATTATATTTCATCTTTTTATTAAAAAAAAAAAGTATCCCAATACGACTTTCTGTATACTTTCAACCCCGCTGACACCCCCCGGTGTCAGTAATTCACTTTTGGACATCATCACGTGGCTATAGGTTGTCATTCACAGGTCAAATCCTTCTTCGGTTACCTCAGGAAAGTGATAAGGGCTGCAGTTAAATATTCTCGAATCTCACCTCGATACGAAAGACATTAATAAGGGTGTATACCATCCCCAGTCGCCTTTTCGCAGTGTAACGGGAAAGCTAATAAGAAGGTATTACCTAATCGTCCCCTGGAGAGAGAATTTATGACCGGAAAGCGAAGTAGAAGATTTGCGATTCCATCCCTACTTTATCCATCCTTCCCCTTTGGAAAAGAAGCTTTAACGATTTTTCCCCGAAATTCCCCTCTCCATGGTATCTAGTATCGACTTACTGCGAATCCGACTACATCATCAGAAAACTACAAAACCAGTTTTATCACGGAAGAAATCTAACTTTCTAGAATTCATGGAAATATTTATCATTTCTCTGTAATGGAAGAATTATCGGAGAATCTATCGGTCCATTCACCCAAAATGGAAATTACTCCAAGACGACTTTTTCGTATTGTAATAGAAATGAAGCCACGTCGATCCCCCACGGGGCAAAGAGAATCGAAGAAAAAAAAAGGATAAAATCGAACCTTTCCTACGGGAAGTGACAATTATTGAACTTGACGGTATGATTAAATATCTCATTCAAGGTCTCATGCATGTATTCATGGAACAGTAGGGGTTGGTTTGGGTTTAAGAGAAGTATAAGGGAGGTCGCCAATGTCTGTGGTGGAGCTCGACAGGGTGGTGGAAATAGGGTGGTAGTTCCATGGAACCTCTAGGACTTACAGGAACGGGAACAGGAACGACAGAACATCGATCCGAGAAGGTGGAAAGGCGAATCCCGTGTGACGTCACGTCGCAACCACGAGACTGCCGTCCAACCCCCTTGAATACCCTACTACCCTCCAACACTTCCGTGACCATTCACAATTCTCGCAAACATGGCCACCGGAGACCCTTACCGAATAAACGACTTTCTTACCCTTTCCTTACATCTAGTTCCACTTATTCCTTAGCTCTACCTATAGCTCCTTCTTTTACGGTCGCAATTCTTATCTATTCCCTTTGCCACTTGTCCCGAAGAAGATTCGATCTCGCCACAACAACACGCGAGGTCGTTGCACTTACTCGAGCCAAAGCACTTCTCAAAAGAAAACGCCACGTGTGTGGAATGGACACTATTTCCTGTGGACTTTTCGCCAAAGCGATTCTCATTGCGAGATATGTTTAACTTTACTTTCAGCACTGAAAACTTACTATGAGAATACTCGTGTATGACGTTACTCTGCTTACCTGAAACAAACAAAAAATATTACTTAATCAACAGAGTCGCTAAAATCTCGAGCCAAGTATGTATAGCACAGGACCAACAAGAATCTATAAAAGGTCTTATATGTATGTATTGCAGTATATACTGGGTAGACTGATAATTCGAAAAACAAAAAATTATTCCCTCGCAAGTCACTCACCATAAGATAAATTTAACACACGGTATAAAGCCTAACAGTAATTATTTTTTATTTAACACTGCTTACTTACTTCATTTATATACACGTACACGGAGTGATGACGTGACAAACGGGGAACTCTAAATAATTATTTTCCATTTTTTCTTTTATTAGATCATTAAAATATAGGCATTTTGTGTACACGACAACAAATCTAACTCTATGTTATTTAGGATTCAAATGAACTTTTTTCAATAATAACGTATTAAAAGGATATAGGGTAAACATGGGATAGATGTCTCACGAAGATAGATGCCGACCCCCTCTTATTTTCTATATGTCAACACGATTGATCTAATAAAGCAATCTAATTGTTATAGTTTGCATATTTAGGAATATAGATACATAAAATTAACCGGTCATTATATAATTATGTATTTATAACGTTTATAAGGTGAGCCCACCGCTTCTTGTTAATTTCAGTTACATTTTGGTCCTGTATAATAAAGGTTTAAAGACATTTTATGAAGAAATTCGAGGTGAACGTTGTTTTATCGGAAAGCGAAGAGGTTAAATTAGAGATAACATTCATTATAATATCATCTAAATTCAAGATTCTTAAATAATATTGGTAGGGCATCTATTTCATGCTTTACTCTATGTCCGAGGTTAGATGCCCCAGTGGTACATAAAGATAGATGCCCCTAGCTACCTACTGTAACGATGCTCAATACGTAGCGAGAACGACAAGGTTAGACCTTAGACCTAGTGATTCGTAGATAGATTCGTAGATAGGTTTGTTCAAGACGAAAAAAGACTGCTTCAAATACTTGTTTCTATTCTACGTTTAATGCTATTCCGCAAAGGATATCAATTAATACCCATGAACAATTTCATTTTTAATAAGAAGTAGTTCAGGTTCGAACCTCAATTATGTCACATCCTTTCCTAATCACTTGAATAAGGCATCTATGCTCGCATTTATAGGCATCTATCCCATGATGTGGGCATCTATCCCCGAAAATGATAGAAACTAAAAACATTATTTTTCTAAAAATAATAACTTTTTTTAGTAGAAATGACATTTATTTATAATGATGAATTGATGATGAATTTATTTAAATTAATTCTAGCACAAACTGATATTACTGTAGACTTCATTTTCTTTAAGTAATGCATCTATCTCACGTGTACCCTATTTGTATTATTCGATTTGTCAAAATACCATGGTGCTGCCATTTACGTCTGCTTGATTTTTGTACGTTTTTCTTTAAATTAGAGTACATAATGAATTGAATCGGAGCTGAGTCGGAATTTTTGTCGTACGCAAAAAGTGAGTTTCCAAAAATGTTGACGTTTTTGTTGAAGGCAAAGGAGAATAACGATTATTCAAAACTGCTTACTCGTGACGTCATCACTCCGTGTACGTGCGCACACATGAAATAGGTGAACAGCAGCCTTAAGCTAACAATCTAGTAAATCGATGAAGTAAGTATTTAGGGGTCTCGCACATAAGAAAACGTAAGACGTAGGAAGTAACAGCTTCTAGAATGCGTAAGAACCAATCAAATAAGGATTTTCTATCAGTTATATCGTATGTGTTAATTATTACATCTTATATTTTCGTATGCTAAGGGTCCCTTATGGTTTCGCATCATTCGCGTACAGAATGCAATTGATAGCATTCTGTTCGTCACAAAAATGAAAATAGCCTTTAAGGTAGTCCGAGCGATACAGTTCCATCGCGTAAGAATAAAAATAAAAGGAAAGATGATAGCAAGTGTAAGGCATGAAACCGACATTATTAAAGCTACATTTGAAAAGAAGCAAAGTGCCTCTAAGATAAAAAACATAATAATTGTAAAATTATTTACAGTGAAGCAACAAAAGCGTAGTTGTCCCAGAGGTCATATTTTGTACCATTTTTTGTTAAAGATTACGAGCACTTTGAACGAATTGCAAAAGGTGTGTGAAAGAGCCAATCGATACGCGGGACAGACGTATAACTGTAAGAAGTACGAATCAAGATGAGTATGAAGGAAGAATGTACGAGAGTAGCGAGAAGAGAATATGGAGAAGGCAGTTGTTGTTTTGGAGCGAAAGAGTGCGGATGTGCGGATGACAAAGCGATAGAGGATTATACATTATGGTAAGATTTTGTACACGACACGAGGAAAACAAATAAATGGACTTTGTTTATTTGGAAAGACGGATTGGATCATGTGCTAACAAGATAAAACCACATCGCTTGTCCGATTTCAATGTACTATAAGCTGATTTTATTCGTTAAAAGATTCTCTGGAGATCCACCAGAATGAATTCATTGTTGCACTCCATTGTTCCTCAAAAATTGTTACGAACGAAATTGTTTGTAGTATCATAGTATTAAACAAAATATTTTTAAATCATGAATTTTATAAAAAAATTATTTCGGTGTATCGCAAGAGAATCTTTTAGCCAATAAAATAAGCTGTAATATATTGAAATCGGACAACCGATGTGGTTTTATCTTTAGAAAAATGGTACAAAATATGACCTCTGGGACAACTACGCTTTTGTTGCTTCACTGTAAATAATTGTACTACTATTATTTTTTTATGTTAGAGGCACTTTGGTTCTTCTCAAATGTAGCTTCCTTAATGTCGGTCTCATGCTTCACACTTTTTCTAATTTTATTTTAATTTTTGTTCTCACGTGATGAGACCGTACCGCTCGGACTACCTTAACTAGTTTATTATGAAAGTAACGGAATACATCCATCATGAACGTCGTTACATGCCTGCAATTTCACTGTCATGTGTTCCTTGACATAATTCCTAGATAATTGCTAATTTATTTGTTGACCAGGATTCGCAGCCAGTGTAAATTCCTAAAACCTGAATAGCCGATGTCAAACTCAAGATTATTTAAAAAGAAAAACCTTTTTTTCGTAATGCATAGACAATGTTTCTTTATTTCATTCTTTGAATTTCTCCTTCCACAAAAATTTATTCTTATTCTCAGTAAAACAAGTATGTACAGGTTAAGCCAGACATAAGAGAGTATAATATCGTACTGGAGCTCAAATAAAAAATTAGACACGTAACAACATTTAATGAACGCACTATTCAGTTTTTTAATGTACTTCGGAGAACGAGTAAACAATCGAAAACATGAAAATGTTGCGTATAAAAGTTGCAGCATATAATTCATAATAAACTAATAAGGATTGACAGGCATGGTCCTGATTTGTATACAGCAGATACGTATTCCTACGTCAGGCAGACAGGGAGGCATATGCGTAATTATATACACAAGCATAGCGCATAAATATGCATAGGCCTGTACACGTCTGAATGGGAATAGCAAGCTTCTAATTTGCACCATCAGCATCAAGCGGGGCTCCCTCTTTCCCATTTCCTCCCCTATTCGCTAACCACCCTCGGCACCACCCGACACACCCTCAAATCCAAAAGGTTCCACGTGACCCCGTCGCCGGATACTCGCCAAGCACAAAGGGAATATCTTTCGTGTAATCGCGTCTCGCGCAAATTTCCACCCTCGCGCGCGACACTCGAGACTCGTGGGATGTTGCCAATTGAGTGGTGGTAGGGGGTTAGGTAGGTGTTGGGTAGAAAGGTACATACGTATTCAGATAGTAAGTAGATGGTAGGTAGGTTAGGGCTGGTTTTGGGGGTTGGAACGCAACGCTCAATGCGACAGTCCTTTGTTCCTTATCGTAAAATCAGTGGCTAACGGGGAAGCAAAGCTAATTTCGTCTAATCTGACTCTGACTCGCGGCCACCCCTTTTACAGGCAACCCTTCTGGCGAAACTCGAGGATTAGGACAGCTTTAGCCAATCGGGTTGAAGTCGCTCACGATTTCCAGCTGAGATTTTTTACAACCTGGTAGATAGCTGTATCTCGCGCAGGCGCGACTTTCCTTTGTCCCCGTTTTACCACAGAGAGTCCTTGGGGATGATTAAGGAAGGCGTTCTGGTAATTTTCCTTGGAAAGCGAGCTCGGAAATTGAGAATTAGTTGAGTTATCTCCGGAGAGATGTGAATTCTTAGTATGAAATATCGTTACATTCTCCTGGGGAAATTACTTTGACTTCTTTGCTTCCTAATTCAATATCAATATGTAAAGTTTAAAATTCATATTCCAATACACTGCAATATACTGCACCTAAGAACGACACAAGTCGAATGACTTGTGACTAAAATCAGTGGAGCTCTGCAAGAATAATTGAAGACGCGTAATTAGAAACATCCGGTTGCCAAGGAGCATTAAAATCTAACAAAGAGAAAGAGCAGTATTTTTTACGCAATAAAGGCTTGGTAGCAGTCCTGATGGTATAGTAGTATCGATGGTGGTAGTAATAGTAACAGTATAAGGGATGAAGAAAATTTCCCCTGGATTTTCTGCTTTCCTGTAGGAAACAATCGACACAGTCGGGGGTCGACGCCACACCGACGATAGGAAACTACCAATAGAAAGTCTCTCCTCTACCCAACTTCCTGTTTCCTTATACACATGTATGAATACCTACAATATATATGCTATATTCATTGTGGAAAATGTATATACATTTTCTCTTACGCTGTCAACCGTCTAGAAAGCTAGAAACCCGGAGAATCCACATACTCTCATCCCTATTCTCATGTAGCTTTTCTGCGTTGTCAATGAAAGCACAGAGGCTCGCATTTACTTTGGTTTCGCCAGAAAATTACATACATCCAATCCCGCGACACCCCAGTCATAATGAACAGAATAAACCTGCAGTCATCAAAATACATCGTAGGTACTGTAGTAACGTTGTGCTATGTTACAGTACTATAATCCTATGTGATGGAGTTCTGTTAAGGAGGTTCACGTCGACACATACTAGTCAATTGAGAGACTTTTAAGTACAGTGGAACCTCTCATTTTTTAACCAGTCGGGACCGTGCTAAATCTCAAATTTTAAGTTGGCCTTGAGTCCCCACTCTCGATTTCTCTACCTCTAATGTAAGTTCCGCCCATTTCGTATCTGCGCATGCGTCTTTCATTGCTCTACTGCGCTTAAGTCTGCGCACTGCGGCCCTGATGGGTAGAAATCGTGGGAGAGCTCAGCTCGAGGGGAAGTTAAAAATTGAGAGGTCTTCAGGTTAAAAAAATGGGAGGTATTTAAAATTTGAGAGGTTAAAATATGGGAGGTTCCACTGTATATTTGTAAACGGGACACACACGGAGTTTTTAATGTCATATAAATCCTATTAGAAATAAACAAGAATTACCAAATATATAGCATTATTCGACTAAATATAGTTTATAAATAAGCATCACTTCCATATGCTAATTTGACTCGGTTTTCTACGTGTATTGATATACTTACGGACGAAACAGCTTTTTTATGTCGTAATTACTGTTCCAAACAGTCGGTGACTTGACTTTTTTATATCATAAATTGAAAGCTCGATTATCACGTTTTTGCAACAAAATATGGATAACATCAAAAAACGTTGTGTTTCTTTAGTAATTTTTCCCGTAAAGTCGAATTGCGCTATTAGTTGTTTACAAAACGTATCGTTAACAACTTCTTTAAACAATTATCGTTTAAACAAAGTAAAAAAAGGAAAAACACGAATATCATATTTTTGCCCGATGTACTAATTGCGCTATCCAACTCCTCGTAATCTCTATTGTTTCATGACAACATCGCCGCGACTATGATGTATCTTAGGAACTAAGAAATCGCATAATCGATGAAAGCCCTTTGAGAAGCAGTAGTATAAACTACATGATAACACCCTTTGTATTATTCTATTATAAATGGCAGTCAAGTATGGACCCTCAAGTGTGTTGAAATCTTACGTAAACAATAGAATTAGTATATTTTGTTATGGAACGAAGTTATGTAAGTACATAAGATAGTGTCCTTCACACGATGTACCAGTAGCAAGAAACGTTCTAGAGTGCGTCTTTAGAAATGGTAGCTTAATTATGTAATCGCGTAATCTTACATAATGATAATTACTCGATTTATGTATCATTTTTAGAGACGTATCATTCGAGTATATGCTTTGTGACAGTGACATGTCGAGGATAAGAACCACCTATTTACTCGTAAACAAACACTACTTATAAAAAATGTGTTAATTATTGTTTTTATGAAATTTCTATTCCATAACAAAAACAATATTTACTGTATTAGAGTTTAAAATGGTATAACAAGAAACAATTCTTTCAACAGCATATTTTGAATGGATAACATCATAATAATAATGTGTATTAAATCAATAAATAACCATTATGACCACAGGGTTGCATGAGTACTCCTTTAGCGGGGTCATATTTGGCATGAAATTTTTATTTTACCATTTTTTCGCGAAACTGTGCTACATGTACTTTGCACCGTTTTTGTACGTCAGGAATGTTTCTACTTCTGTAGGTACCACTACTTTCGGTAGAATTTCAATAGGATGGCGTCAGATGAAAAGGGATGGATCATATTTATATAAACAATCTATCGCAAATGGATTGTAATCATAATGTTGACAAAGTTCAATTAGAATCCCAGCGTTCCTTGTGAAATTATATTCCTACTTTCACAGTGAGATATTAGTTGTATCGTTATAAAGTGAAATGAATAAAAGACGTCAAACATTGTTGGAATGTGCACAGTGATAAAGTTATCATCATGGCGTCCGAACCCAAAGACAAGAAGTGTATTAATCAGATAAATCAGTTTGCTACCTTGACTTGCGATTTGCGTATTTATATTCTTAATCTCTGGATTTTTTGGTGCTCCTAGTCTAAGAATACAATTTTCATCCGATTAATATGCATCCTTTAAACATGAACTAAAAAGTTTGCTCCTGCAAAGATTTTCTAGTTCCGCAAGGAAACCTTCGCTGCTATTTTATTATCATTTATGTTTCTTAGGTCGTTTCTATAATTAGATGGCAACATTTTACCAGATGTAAAATATTATATGCATATGTAAATATGTTATATATCGATTGGTATAAATTTGGCGTTGGGCTATTTTGGAGACGATTTCACTTACGTATTGGCTACTTTGAGGACATGTGGCTGTTTTGAAGTCTGTCCTCAAAGAATTTTCAGCGTAACGGCTGTTTTGAGGGCAATAAAGCGACCCTCACACCAAATTTTCCAAAATTTCTCCAATGCTAGACACCCGGAGCTGTGATGAGTTTAGAAATGGTTTCGTTAGGTTAGTTTAGGTTAGAATTCCAATGCTGTGATACTCCAAGGTTTAGTTTTTTTAAAATAACATTTCAGTTTGCCAGTATGAATGCCCCATAATCGGCGAAGTCCTCGAAACAGCCTTTGGACAAGTTTATATATATATGAATATATATTATATGTATATCAATTGGACCGTGCATAGTATTACATTCATTTATCGACTGCATGCAACCATTGGAAAGGAGGTGAAAAAAACTCGGGAAAGCAGTGAATTAAAATTAATGTCGGCAGAAGATATCTCTCAACTCTCATCTCTCCATATCTCCTGACCATCTTCTCTTTTCTGACTCTGATAGATGAATAAGAGCAGATCCCGATCGTGATTGATAGTCCCCTTTATCGATATCTTTATAAATGTATAACTATACTTTCTCCTTTAACGTTCGACGAGCGCTCTCACTACGTTTGCTTTTGGCCCTTGGACTTTCACCAGCCCTCCATTTCCTCTTTACGTCTCTTCTACCATCCACCCCCATCCACCTCATCCACCCCCTTCAGTTCCTCGACCCCCATTACTATTCCGTGGTGCCCTACACCTTCCTGCCTACCGCGTCGCTACCAATATACCCTCTTCTTCAGGAAGAGGCTGGCGAGCACGATGGATAGACGCTTTTCAAGATGCTTGTCGAGTTCGCTTAAAGGATCTCTTTGTGACAGACACTACGTTATCTATAACGTTATACAGTATACTTTTAAACGGACGAATTTTATCATATACACCGAATACATTACTCGCTCATGTATTCAATACTATTTTAAGTCTGCTCACGCTCGTGAAAGATTATACCAGACATTGTGAAGTACACTGAACGAATTTCATGTTTGAAAATTTTTTTTGACACTGCACATATTTTTTTGTATATTCGCGCCATGCTAGGACGGGGATCGTTAATTTTAATTGCTATATAATAATCTTCACTGGATCTCATTCTGTCCAGCGACACTTCGAACCTACTTGACCCGTTCGTTCGCTCACGCTTGGCAATTATTTTCTTCAAACTGACAGTTGTCATTCTGTCCGGCTACACTTCGGATCTTTCAACTGTATGTATTTGTGTAATTCACTTAATTTTATTACTTTTGGTTTTATATCGCTTTATTTACGCCATAAATATTGCTTACGATTAAAAAAATATGAGAAAAAATTGTCGCCCTCTATATCCAAATGATTCTAGTTATCGCTTCTTATCTTGAGGTGTTCCTGACTGTCAAAATCCCGGCTGTCGCTCTTTATACCCAAATTATCCTGACCATTCTTTGCCATTATGCTGGTACTCCAAATCATTGTTCCGTGTGTCAAAATAGCTTCTCTGTAGATGCCTGGATACTTCTGATCATTCATCTTTATTTAAAAGTATCCCAATCATCGTTTTAAGTGTTTAGGTATTTCGGATCATCATTTCTTATGCTTTTATAATTCTAATCACCATTTCCTATGATTAGGTTTTTAACCTGTTTTGAGTATTATTTCTTATATTCAAGTAGTCCAGATCATCGTTCGCAACGCCCAAATATGCCTGTGCAATAACCCTCGTTCAGGATTCTCAAGTACTGCTGTACTCAAATCACCGTTCCAAATTTCAAGGTACTCCAAATTATCGTTTTGGTTATAAAATTCTGATGATCATCTTTTATCATGGGTTCATCATTTAGGATGTTGAGGTCCTCCGAATTATTATCCCCTGTGTCCAAAAACTGTCGTTTATAATAACTTGATTGATACTCTACATTACAGTTGCTTGATTCCAACTTTAATATTTTTATTATTTAAATAATAAACTATTAATTTCAATACAAATGTCAGTGATTCATCATAATAATTCTAAGTAAGGTTCATATTGTATACTTTTTACTTAATCTCTCTATTTCTCTGTCTTTCCCTATCTCTCTTTGTCTCTCTCTGTCTCGTATCTCTTCGTCTGTCATGGACAACTGTATGGTGCACTATCAAGAGCAAAGTCTAAAAATCACTTAAAAATACGAGCAACTGATAATGTGATTTATTCAAATATCGATTCACCAGGTAGCATATGCATAAAAAATACTGTATATAATGAAATCCTTAAGTAATATCACTGAGACAACCGCTTTATGGAATATACTCCATATTAATAATTAAAATTTCCGCAAGCACAGAACGATGAAAAAAGTAATTTCCACGCAAACCGACGCCGAACGGCGCCGCCAGGGACCTCACAAAGTTTTTATTCATAATAATGATCATCATGAGGTCATGCATGCCTGTATATTTTACAAACACAAGAACTATGTCAAGTAAGCGAACGGTGCGGAAATACAGTGTTATCAAGAATGAAGTATTTCTAAAGTCATTTTGCGACTGAAGAAATCCTGAAAAGATTTAATTTTCCGCAGGGCCTGGAGAAACAAGTTCTTGCTGCTGTGGAAAAGATAGCTGGTTTTTTTTCAAAAAAATGTAGCCGTCTCTTCAAGCTCCGAAACGTAAGGTCGTATCTTTAACGCTGAGCATCTATTCGCAGTGGCATCTTGCAGCCGGATTATTTTCAACGTTTCTCCCTTTTTCCAACTCTTTTCCATCTCGCACACGTGGTACTTACTTCCTCGTTGGTTATTTGCTCGCGAAATTTCATGCTTTCGAAACCGCGCCCTGCTGAAGCTTTCCTGAAGAGTTGCAAAAACTTTACATTTCGCGTTACGAAAAGGAAGTTAAATTGGCATTGCTTCTAATGAGAGATCTGCCACTTGAGGGAAGTGGGTCAAGAGATAATTTCTACGGTTGTGCCGCATGCATGATGAATTTAAGCGAAAGAAATTCAATTTATAATATGTAACACTTAAAATTCTTTCCACTGAGGAAGTGGTCTCGTTTCAAAGGATGTGATCTTCAAGGGATTGTTAAATAAGTATTGTTAATAATCACGGGACATTACGCGTACAATCAATTAAAGCTCTTCCTTACACAGATCGGCCATCTTCAATTATGACGTCACAAGCAAAAAACTTATTTCTCACCTTTTATAGAAACTAATCATTTTTAGGGACTTAATCTGGACTACTTTTCTTCCTTATTTCCATTGGCTGTGGTCTATGCTACGTTTAGGAATTTTGAATATGTTTAACCTTGAAAATAAAGTACTAATTCTCTTTCAAACCAATCAATACTTTATAAAAATAATGTCCAGATGTAGGAGAAATATTCAATATATCAATTCATACACGTGACACTATATACGATAATGAACGATCTCTGCATTATCGATAGAATAATAGATACAATATGAACACAATAAATTCTTCAAAAAGATACTCCATTCGAATGTATGATAATTTATGATTTATTTAATCAATCCGGATTTTTCAACGCTATATGTACAAATCAGATTCCCATAGTAATGACATGTAACGACATTCATGGATTTTCCAATTGATTTTTAATAATGAAAAAGTGACTGGTAATTCATTCATTTATAGTTAATATGAATAATGAAAATAATAAAAGACAATTAATTATACCGAACAGTCGACTCTCGAATTCTAATTGTGTACTTTGACAGGAAACCTAATCCTAATCATTCAAAACTGGATGCACATAATAGCTTCACATATGCATGCACGCTATTTGATGTAAATGGGAAATCAGACGTGAGCTAACAAGCACGTCAGTCAGTATGCAGCAGCGTAACCTAGTGCAAACAATGACGGATGTATATCTTCCTCCATTGAAGATGTTGTTTGGGCTTCCCGAGATCTGAACCGGATAGAATTGGGTGAACGGCTAGAATCCTTTTGTACGAATAGATCTACTCGCTATATATAAATATATATATATATATTGTGATGAAAGGAGGGTTTGTCGGAAATTAGAAACACTGTAAATCTAGTTTATCATCTGTATTGCTCTGTCCTGACCTGTACAACTTAAAGCTAACTTAATCTACGCGCCTGGCGTAACCTGAGGTGCGCGCGTGCGCGAGTGTGTGTGTGTGTGTGTGTGTGTTGGGGTTGTATGTGGTTAGGGGATCGGAACAAGGGTAAGGTGTCGTCAGTCTTTCTGTCAGTCGTTGTGATATCGTTGCGACCGTTTCAAATTTTGTACGATCGTGGTCCGGTCGTCTCTACGCCTGTCGCGTCTCTGTCTCGTCACCAGTCTCTCCTCTTGTCTTACTAGTTCTCTCTCTCTCATTCTCGACCCGTTATCGTCCGTTCTCTGTCTTTCGTCTCCACATACGGCTATTGCTCAAATTCGAATGCCGGGACCCCGGCCTCTCGGATCTCTTCGTCGCTCTTCGGGTTCGCTCGGGAGAGTCCGTGGAGGCTCGGGGCCTCTCGGCCGGGCAGTGCCCTGACGAGGCGGGCGCCTCATAAAGATTCAAATTTAAAATTGACTAATCATGTGTTGGCAACCAGCGACATGAATGAGATTGGAAATGTAATATTGACTCAGGGGATTGATTAAATAAATACAATTGCAGCCACACTTATGATGCACATGAACTACACCAACTACACATAGCTGCAACATGAGTCGCACTTGGGCTACACTTGCAACATTAAGCCGCACATGTAATATTGACTCAGGCGTCTTGTCGCTGGCTGCTAACCCGTGATTGGTCAACTTTAACCCATTCGAGACGAAATTTTTTTTCTATGTCAAACAGTTTAAACAGAAGAAATGTTCAGGAGGTGAGAAATTAAAATTGCAAACACTTTTCGTATAAATAACATAGCAGCACACCGTGTGTGTAACTCGTCTTTTTTGCTAGGAAATGCATTATACACACGGTGTGTAATCCGTCTCAAATGGGTTAAATTTGAATATCTAACCTTTCCAAGAGCAGTGGGACGTATACGTCAGACCTTTTTCTTTTTGGCTTTTTTCACGTTGCTCATCTATTTTACTGTAAATATGCATACAGTTGTATGTTTCGGACTTCCAGGCACCTAAACTATGCAATCGTAAACAAAATTGCATTAATTTTTGCATTTACCATTGTTAATAAACAATGTATACAAAACTCCTTTTCTCAAATTAATTTCGGCTGTATTTAAATGTGAAGAACTGTAGCGATGAAAATTTTTACATGTGATTTATATATCTAATACTACGATATACATATTTTTTCGAATTTTTCGTACGCTCATTTTTGAGAAACTAATTTAAAAAAATTGTTTGATGAATTTTTCTTAAAAAAATCTATCTATTACTAATTATTTGCAAAAATTGCTATAAAATGCAAGAATGCATTATTTACATACATGTATCACGCACTCACACATATATAACAGACCGGGGCAAACTGATCCGTAAGGGTAAAATGGGCCACTGTTTCAAAAAAAATTTGGTGTTCAAAAATATTTTTACGCCACTTCTTTGTTAGACTTATGATATTTCAAGTAAGATTTACTTACAAACAGTTATCTGAAACAACTCAAAACCTCTAAAATTTGGTATTTCATGGTCGCCATATTGGATTCACCATTTTGAATTTTTTAATTCTGACCGCAAATTCGTGTTTAGCATATCAGAAAACCCGTAAGTACAAAAGATGATGATAGGTAGTTCTGTAGAAAAATGTGCCCCTGAAAGGGTTAAAACTAATGGTCGGATCAAATTTTTACCGCCCAACTTAGTGTTTAATTTCACCCCAAAAGTGCAACTGCGTTGTCCGTGTATGCGAATTTTGAGACACCCTCTATATACATAGTCGCTAACATATGACAGGGCGTTACACGCCCGTTTGCAAGCAAATCGTCCTTGCAAGATCTGAGCCCGATTCGCTTTATCGAACAAACTGCTTGACAAGGTTTCATCCGTGGATTTGACAATGATTGTTAGCCCTTTAAGTGTCTTCGAGTGCTTATAATAGCGATTTGCATTTCCTTTTGCTACTCAAGAGGGTTGCTTTTTCAATGATGGTTATATCAACGGACAGACTTGACGCGGAATATCTCACTTGGGAAACAATCAGTGTTCCCAAAGACTTTCCTTCACCCTTCAAAGCCTTTCACGTCTCTTGAGCAACCCTTGGTTTCCGACACTTTTCCAACCCCTACACGCGTTTCACGCACACGAATAGAATCTACGCCCTTCGACAAAGTAAACAACACTTCCAATTACTCTAATTCCTATTCGATTCCGCAAATTAAATCCGTATTTAACCAAGTTTCAATTTCTCATCCGCGCCGCCATTGCCACCCTGCGCAATCCTTTGTACATTCTCCGAACTCACACTCTCCCGTTCCCATTTGCCAAACCCCCGTTTACCAGTCACCCCCGACAGACCTAACCAATTCTGCAAGCACTGCGCCACCAATCCGGCTAGCGAACTTTGCCCGAAATCCGTCTGAATTAACTTTTGGGGATAAAACTATCCCATCCAAATGGACCACTGCGACTCGGCAGACGATCGAGCTCTCTGCGAAATGAAAGGACCTGTAGGTCAACTGCTATTCATTCGCGGATGCAGAGGGACGTTCTCCCATGAGTGGAGAGATTTAATTTTACCCCTGCGCTCTTTTTTTAATACTATAAGTATGTATGTATATATATTTCCTTCCCCCTTAAGACCTCTCTCGAATCAATGCAAATCCCAAATGGCACGAGGAAAACTTCTTCGTGGCTTTTCCAGTGCTCGGTAAAGGGAGTTGAAAGCCTCATGGGGTTGAGGACTCCTGGGAGCTAGAATGGTACACCGAGGGTAGAAAACACGTCGAGATGCTAATTCTGTACCGAAGTAGACCGAACACCTTTAATAATGGAGGGTTGCTGACTGAAGGGTCACCACCTTCTTAACAACGGCATTTCGCATTGAAAATGTCGATCGACTCAAGCCGTATGCTAAATTTTCTATAAATACATTTCTTAACACTTTTTTTTAACGAGAATGCATGATATATTTTAACCTTCGGAGGACCAAAACATTTTAAATACATAGCGTCACCAAAAAGGATCGAACTGGACCCGAATAGTAAACTTTAGTTTTCCGCTTGTTTACCCTCAAATCAAGAACGAACTTTTATACAATACATTATTGGAAGTAAAATCGTGTTTTATTCCAGAAAAAGCTAATTTTGATAAATATAATTAGTCGAAGGAAAAATTCGATCTTAGAACGCTTGTAAACGATGATTTAATTTCTTCGCAATCCTGCTAACTGAATAAATGAATAAGAAGTAATAATGACAAATGAATCTGTATAATAAGAAATTTGGAAAAAATACAGAATGTTAACTAGATGTAACAAAAGTGAAAAGACGGACTAAAAACCACGAACCTCTCAAAGGGGATCGAAATATTTGCTAGCAGCAGTGTTAGCGTAGAAGTGGAAGAATATCACATCTTGATAGAGAATGTGTTCCTGGTTAAAAAAAAGTCCTCCTTCGAACCCCTCAAAAGCGTCATAACCGTACTTTTATTATTTTCAACATTATTTGAATAAATACGAATATTGAATTATTTTTGATCCGATTATAACCTTTCGTTTACATACTGCGTTACGAATTCGCACCACCGGTTTTTCTGTTTCTCTGTGTACTAAACGAAATCGACTGGGTCCGATCTATCCCTACGATGATAAAAGTTTTTTTTCGTAAACTTCATCATTACCATTCAATTGAGGATATTTCAAACTTTAAAAAACACTGGTAGAAAATTAAAATTGATCAATTTGAACCGGAGATATAAACTGTTAAAAATCGCTGGCGTGAATTAGCACTAGTGTGTAAATCTAGGGGTCCGAAATTAGGTGTGTAAACGAAGGGATGATACTCCGAGGGTTAAAAAGATTCTTGGTTTTCTGTGCACGAAAACATTGCCAGTGTCAAATTTCTGCCATAATGAATCAAGAAATAAAATTATCTTTCCGAGACTTTTGTATAAATTGCACTTTAGAAGAAATACATCGCAGCATCCTGGTCCTGTAAAATACAGAAATGGCATCAGCCAGTCGAAGAAATAGCAATGTGGCTCCTTGCCAAAAGGAAACTTTTATTTGTATGAATTTTCAATTTGGCACGAGGTACCGTAACGGGAAATAATCAGTGGACCACGTATATATGTCCATACCCTTTTATACTATACATACATATACATATGTATCGGCCTTTTTGGCATAATGTAAAGCCACCCTATTGCGACGGCGACGACATTTTTACCATTATTTTTACAACCACGTGTTTATCTTTCACCCTTCTTTTCTCGTTTCTATTTATAGATTCCTCTACCTTTCCAGTCGTCTTGTGTTTGCACAGCTACGTTTTCGCCTTAGAAATTCAATCTTTAATCGAAGTAGCGCCATTAATAATATCAAACCCTTACCTAAATAAAGTTATAAAGATTTCAATTAAACAAATAATACGCTTATCGTTATTGGTATTATTACCGTATTGTAACGTTTTGCAATTCTGATCAGATTTTCTTTTCAAAGAATATCGAGGGTATTAAGATTTGTGTATGTTTATTATAATTATTATAAAACTCCAGACTTTATTGACGTTTGATTAATTAATTTTCATTCCCCAGATCCACGCACACACACAGGGTCGTATACGTTATTAACCTGGAAATTAAAAATTGGAAGTGGCTACAAAGCATATTTATTAATTGATTTTAAGGCAGTTAATAATTGACAAAAATAAAAATTCTGCAAAATTCACAACAGACTGTACTACCCGCTCAAATACAATGATTTCCGAATGGAAGATTTTCTGTGAGCTAGTGTAATTGCGGCAATGTAACATAATGCTAATGTTGCTTGTGTGATGAGCAATAATTCGCTCAATGTGTACAAATACCTGTAAGCACTGTAAAGTGGCGTTCAGGAACGAGCCGGTACAAAACCCGCACCTCCACGCATCAACTTCGGCAAGGTGGTGCCTCCGGCCTCCATCCCTAAGGGCTGGGTGGGTCCGGGTTTCGGGAAGAGGGTACGGAGGGAAATAGTGGACCGGCAGCAGTGGCGCGAGGCCCTTTTGGGATAAAAATCCCGCGCGAAAGGGATGCCGGTTCTGACTATTGGTACTTCGGGAACTTTAACCTGCCACGGTTTGCATCCCCGTGGGGAGGGCATCGGAGGGGGTTTGTTTTGGATAAGCCTACTATGGGCGGTGGTAAGGAGCGATTCCTGGGAATCGGGAATCCCTTCGGCAAAATTTGGCTTATCGACCGTTAATCTTCTTCCGTGCTTGGGTGATAGCGGAGCTATCAGAAAAAATCGCGGATTGCAATTTTCAAGATTTTTATAGAGAACCGCGGCTTCCCAAATCAGAGATTAGTAGTGCAATGCAGATGGGTGGTTCAGTGTGTGGAATCCGACGTAACTGGTGGAAGCCCCTGTGGAGCCAGGAAGTGACACTTTTGGAGGAGGTAGGAGGGACACGGTCGCCGCATGTCTGGATTTAAATTGGATTATGGGATAGCCGAGGTTTCGGTAAGTACCGCGCAGACGGTCTTATTTAGACAAAATCTCGCGAGCGTGGATACCCGAGTGGGAATGATGCGGACACACGGATGGCTATGGGACTACCAAAGTCAGAGCGCACACTCCCTGACAGGAAGAGATTCCTCTCCAACGAGATCTGTTAAGATCGTGAATCGCACCGCGAGGGGATCTGCGAATTCAGTTAGGAACACCGAAGTAGGGACAGGTCTTGGGCAAGCTACTCGTCTCGACCCGGATGGTCGTGAGCTGCCGTTGGGGGGTACACTGTACGCGACAGGATTTGTATTGTAGAACCCTTCGTTTATTTGGATGGAATAAACGAAACGGTACACTAGCCGCTGTGAAGTTATTTTGCGCGCCTATCCGACGACTCCAGAATTCTCTCTCTTCAGCCCCACGTTCCCATCTACTATTTTCAACTAGCTGAGGTTGAACAGCCGAGAGATTTTGCAAAATCGGCCGTGGTGTGGAACATTGGTGCGGAGAAGCCGCACCTGGCGTCCAACATAAGGATTTTCAGGATTTCAGCGCGTTGGAATCGGCCGAAATTATTTGTAGGCTACGCCGGGAATTGATGATACTTCAGAGCACACGTGAAAATGTACGCACATGTTATCTACGCCACCAGTATTGCTCACCGTAAATTCTTGATGGACATTTGTGCTATATGTACATTTCAATGTATGCTCACTAACGTATAACTGCATAATTATGTACATATCGAATAAGAAGCCTCGGGGAACGAATGACAGCTAAGATGGCGCTATGCCCTCAGGCGATCATTCCTTTCGGTCGGGTATGTAGGATTTGACAATACCGACATAGTTGGAAAGATCGCTGACGCTACGAAATTACAACATGATATGATCTTTGGTAACGAACATTGATAACTTATAAAGGACAGTGATAAGTAGTGTTTTTTTAAACGAGTCAAGGCCTGAGATTTCTAAGTAAACTGTTCATATAGCGTACACAGAAATCACTAAACCATAATTCTGTGTAGCGGACTAGAGAAGCAAACTGCAGAAAATCTGTACGACGCCGTCCCATGTATACCGACAGAGGCCCAAGCACCTCCGAAATTGTTCCCATGGGCAGCGTGAACTGTCTTATTATAATTGAAATTACTGCAATATAGTGCCGACAGAAACAATCGGCCATGAAAAGATGTCTCTTTGTTTTTTAATTTAATTATCTATTGTTATCTATAATATTATATTTATATTATTATATTATATATGAGACATATGTATCAGTAATACACCATATTACTGCAAACTGTTAACGGGAAGCCGATAGAAAAATAAGACTTTGCCGCAGCAAGCGCCAGTACTATAACTCCTGACGTCACAACTAGTCCTAACGCGCCAGTGGTATTCATTCTTCACAAGCTATCGTTAGTAAAGCGACGTTTTATACATAATAGTTCCATGCTTTTGCACCATCACAGTAGCCGTTTCGCTTTCTGGGTTACAACGTTGAATTGTAAGGGTTTATTATGGATTCTAAGCCCCAGGACGGAAAATGTAAGACATTTTCTCATCTCAATATATAGTATACTATTGAGCACTACTGCAGCAGGAGGCCTTACACTTGTTCTACGACCTGCGGCAGAGTGCAAAAGAATTGTCAACTATGTCACGTGTATTTTCACGACTTGACACAATGCAAGGCCGCATTGTCATGTAGAAATTCGCCGGGTAGTACGATTCTCACTTAAAGAGATAGAATATCTTGATTTATTATTCTTCAAAAACATTGCCAACAGTCATTTATAGGAACAATACGAAAATAAGAAGTTCAAGCTTTCTCTCAAACATTTAATTCTCCTCCTACTGGCATCGTGCTCGACGACAGATCCATTATGAAGAATGCGAGGAAGGTTGGAGGGATAAGGTTGGTAGGAGCCTTACCCTTAGACAACAGTACATTATTAATATATCGGTATCGTTTCCAAAACCAGTGTGAATAATTAAAAATTCCTCATTTGTCATTTGTTGCATCTATGGAAAGTACCTACGTCCCTGTTTTTGTTCTTCTAAATATATTGTACTATGTAAGTGCAATGTATTTAACCTACAGTATATGTATCGTGCATGATAACACAATATACACATGACAACGATACATTTGCCGTCTGCAACTGTCAGTGGAAACCGCACAGCGTTACGGCTCGTTGGCAGATTCGTTGCGTATGACGCGCGACAATGACATTTGCGTCGTTCTCGTGAGCAAATATTCTCTCTGGTTTTCGACGATTCGTGCGCGTCTGGTTTTCAAACTAGCAACGAAATAACAGAGACGCGTATGGCTGTCATTTGAGAATGGCGGTGGACCGCATGGTAAAACGAGATGATAGCTCTCTGACCGCGGAAAGCAGTCTGCCACTGGCCAATGTACGGGCAGTTACGTAAAACACGGATTTTCAGGAAAAAGTTTAATTTTGTTTCGGAAATCGTGCACGTTATTATACCCACTGGAAATATTTTCAGAGCTCTTCACTGAGTATGTTAACTATCACTCTTAAATGATTATAATAATTTTGAAAATTGTATCATCGTGTTTTGGTATTAACTACAAATTTTTAACTGTATATTAAAAAAAGAGACGATACAGCACCTAACCAAAGAATCGTATAGTATAAAATATAAAAGTGTGAGTATTTTAAGGATATTAGGGATGAAGGGGAAGGATTAGAATGGATGAAAGAAAAATTGTGAAAACGTTATGTAGACAAAAGAACTATTTGAATTCCGAAATGTAGAAGTATATCCAATTATTAGTGTTATTATAAATTGTATACAGTATCGGTAAATATGAATATATATAAATATAGAAGTGTTAATATGGGACGTACATTTTTTCCACTTCAAAGGAAAATTTTAAAATGGGTGGGTTACCCATGTGGTGAGCAAGCTACTGAATCAAGTTTAGGGGGTGATTTCACAGGGCTCATGACTGCTCATTCACGAAAAAGATTTTAATATTTAAATTGCCGTGCACCAGGTTAGATATGAAAGAGGGTAGTCGTTGGTTTACACCCGGATGGGCGTTATTTCGGAGGCAGGTTACGTGAAGGGTTGGGTCCTGGCACGTGGCTTCTGGGGTGGTCGCGGTATTAGCCCTTCGAATAAGAGCGGTTAGAAGCAATAAAGAAAGAAACAAAGAATGAAAAGGGGAATTATGTCAAAATGCGTTCTGACGCGTGCGGAAGATCGCCGCATTCTTCACTGACATTCATATTTCTTTGTGAAGTCAGCCACCCCTGTTATTATAAAAACTCCGTAAATACCCAAAAAAATATTCAAAAATCTTTTACCTACGTTAATATTGTAATCTCTGGAAAAGCATATATTGAAATATTTTTTCTACTTCTGTATCCAAATAATTCAGTACAAAATTCTTCCTTCACAAATGGCAATGTTTTTCGTATTTTATAAATAACTGTGTATAGAAATATACGTATTTCACGAAAAACTTGGAAGAAACATCTAAAAATGTTGAAAGAAATAAATCTACTGTTAGATACGACAGTATGTTACAATGCGATTTTTTTTACCACTTGGATATACAAAAAAGTGAATCACTGCACACCTATAAATGTTGTTTTCTCATCTGCATTTGTAACTTGATTTTTCCCACAAGTTTCAATTAAATAGGTTTAGTTATTCGTCCTGACTTATGAATGCAATCATACAAGCACCCGTTGACACTTGCACGCCCACCCCCATTTCTTCAATATCGGATGCATAAGATGGTCTCACGTCTATCTAACATATAAATAATAGAAATGTAAACAAAAACTAAAGATATTTACGATTAGGTGTATTGAAACAAAAAAAAACGCTTGAGTTACAAAAATTATGAAAAATTAACTTTTTGAAATTATAATATTGTAAACTAAAGCATAAAAATGTAATCAGTTTAAAATTCGGCTACTGAAGTTCAGTGTACTTACCGAATTCCCATAGAAAAAAATATATATGCCTGAATTAATAAAATGATGTTATTGTAACTTTACCCTATTACCCAAAGTTCGGGTTCTTCGAAGTTCTTATATTGAAAATATAAGATCCAGGGGACTCCTTTATGTTAAAACTTATTAGAAGATTGTCCATCTAAAACCTATTTTATTTGCGAATCTACCGTAGGCATTTAGTATCTGTACAAGTCATCTTATCGACCGATATTATTATTATTGACAAAAATGGCAATGTGACTGTTCGAAATGGAAGTGCATTATGGGAAATAAGAAAAAAAAAGGACACGATTTCTCCGTGGAATCACGTTTCCCCTTATTTCTGGTTACTTACCCGAAATTGCTGCCCTACTGGAACAATATGAAGACTATAGTATACACTTTAGTATCAGCTGGGGACGTATAACTACTGATTATCCTTTCACCCTACTTAAAGATAGAGAAAAGGGAAAATGATCCTGAGATGAAGATAAAGAGATATATCAAGCACGAATCTACGAAAAAATAACTGCGAAAAATAAACCTACGGAAAAAAGAGAACGGAAAAAAGCCTACGGAAAAAAAGGCGACAATTACGTTATGTGTGGACCGCATTTGATGTATTTGCAATCGTAGGATGTGTGGAATAGTGCGGTGCGCGCTGAGCATCTCGAGTGTACGTGTGGAATCGTTAGAATTTTCGAAGAATTGTTTTTGAATCTAAGAAAATTAGCCCCCGTAAAACTGGCCTTCTAATGGCCGATTAAAACTTTTGGAACGTCTGTACAAAATCTCCTAACTGCAAAATATTCAACGGCAAATTATAAATCCGTTAACCTTAATGATTGCAAGTGGGGCAAAAAATTTTGATGGTGAAATAATTGGAGTTCTAAGCTATCCTAACCTTACCCAACCTTACCCAGTTACTTATCACGGCATTAAATTATTGTGACGATATTTTTATAACTAAACCACCATGAGGATCAGTCATAATATAAAGAAATATCTGTTATTATACGTATTGCATTCTGGATAATCACAAAAATTGTTTCATTGAGATATTCAATGAAAATTAAAAACCGACACATATCGGTAAGTTGGGGGCCATTTTTCCTGTTACGTTACGTTTATGATTACATTTATCACTATTTATTCCCACACACTGTCACAGCCGCCGTCAGGTATTTTTTCCGTGGGCTTTTTTCCGTCAGGTCTTTTTTCTGTCCCGTTTCTTCCGTGGGTCTTTTTTCACTGTTATTTTTTCCGACTACCATCAAGCACAGTGTATCCACCATAGATATACTGTACAATTTTCTTGATGCATGAAGATCATTGGACATTTTTCCTCCATATTTGTTTTTATTAACCAACAAGAAAAACCAGTCTGTCAATTCGTAAAATAGACAGAAAGAAAGGTTTTTTTAAGGAAAAAAAAAACGAAGCGGCACTTTTAATCTTGATAAGTAAAAAAAAGTTCAAAGGGGATTAAAGCCTTGAAATTTTGGAGTAAATTACTATCTGGATGAATGTAGCTTTAAACTTTGATTGTAAAAGACTTCCTTGTAGATCCCTTCCTAAGGCCTCTTACAAACCAAAACAGCGTTGAGATATCTAAATTAAGCCATATTTTATAGCATGTGCGCCACTTTTTAAAACGTATTGAATTTCTAATTATCTTTTACGTTCCAGTTCGTTTACGTAATATTTGGTAGCGAATATATATATATATATATACTCGCTACACTATTCATTCCACACACCTATTCTATGCTATTTCGTGTCGTACGCATTGTTTAACATAAATCAAGGCCACCCCCTCGATTACACGTACTTGCACGCATTCTACGCGTGCAAAATGCGTGTATTTCACTGGCTGAGTACGCACCAATATATTCCACCGCAACAAATATATTTCACTCGTTTATTTTACGGTGTAATCCTATAGCCATCCTATAGCACCGTGGGAAGTCAAAACTCGTTCGGAATCTAATAACAAAAGTCACACGCTACAGATATAATGCAAAGCCTTACAGTCAGTATAAAATATATTTAAGCGAGCACGTGTGCTGTGGGATTTGCTGGGACAAAAATGTTCGAAAATCAGTAACGGGAAAAATTAAGGGTGTAAGGAGCCGTACATGGCAAAGGAATAGAAAAGGTCAGGTGGATGAAGGGTAACTTTTTAAAGAAATCGATCGCCAATTTGCGACTCGACGAGCCGTGGAAATCCGGATAAAAATCGCCCGTGCAGAACGACACGAATGCTTCGTCCTGACGTCGGCAACGCGTCGCGGCGCTCGACTTTCCCTCGTAAATTGTGCAATTTACGTCCCCTTATCTTCGCGGCATGCTAATAATATTGCGGCTTTCAGCTCGTTTGTGTCAGTTACTGTGTTGGTGTTTGCGTGAACGTAAATACTGTGAATTTAGGTTAAAAAAAAAAGAAATTTTTGCACAAGAGACCTTTCTGCAATTTATTGAATTCATTGTATGGAGCTGATACTATGTACCGTTTCATAAATGTTAAAAAAGAAACAACAAAAAATAGCATAGACGAGTAAAATGTAAAGAAATGGATGAATGAAGGTCCTGGGAAATTTTTATGGCCACCCTCTACCCCAGGAAGAACCCTTATATATACTGGCACTGGGATTAAGATCTACATCAATGTGGGGCGCCATCCCTATTTTAGTGCAGACTCCGTTGAGGAAAGGGATTTCTCCACGGGCGAGAATCCATTTTGAAACGGTTCGACAGGGTCGAGTCTGATTCACGATCACAAGGCAATAGGGTTAATGACCCAAAGAGGGGTGGATTGCATGCCACCTCCCTGGGGTAGAGACAAATATTCAACACCATCCCCCATCGACCACACCGTAAGTCAATGTTTGCCGCGCTAATGATTTATTTGGTCGGGGACGCTCGCGTATATACATATATGCCCAAGTTATTATTACCAGCGCTACATGACTTGTGCAAGAAGTTGCGCGAAAAACTGAGTTGATCCATAGTTGCGCGTCTCTGTTCACTGATACTTTCATTGTGCGAAGATATTCCTTTGTTAATGGGATTATAATAGGTTTTTCGAAAATAAATATCCAAAAGATAATTCACGTAATTTTTTTAACGATTCTGGTGCAATGAACGCTAAAAAAGGAAAAATATTATAAGAAAGCAATATATATAAATAATCATATAATGAGTTAATGCTGAAATTGTCTTAAAAAAAGATATACATAGTTAATATTGATGATATAGTATAAAATACTATAGTTCAAATAGTAGGAATGATTACTGGGGTCTCTATAGCTTTTATTGCAAGGTACTAAAGCACCCTACATCATTCACAATTCACTGTTACTACCCCTGTGGAGTTTGCTCCTTGATTAAATCGTTAAAATGAACGAAAATGAACCCCCTTGGTGAGCGAGCAGAACCATTTTGACCATTTATTCAAATGACGTGAGGGGTTGTTCCTTTCCCGATTGGCAAGAAGCATCCCCTTCGATACCACGGATAAACATTGACTAATGTTTTGCGTTTATCTGGACTTTCGGCTTATCGAGCCATTTTATTAGCTCTTACCGCTGACTGGGGGGTTGGTATGACCTCTGAACTTGCCCTTACGTTCAACGGAGGGTTAGGAGTCTTGGAATCAAAAAAGAAACAGGGTGGGCAACCTTGTCAAATGAAAGCTCTTGTTTGTCCCTTTTCGTTCTCGTTCGACATTCTTGTATCCCCAGGAATTGTCGTACGGTGGAAATAAAAAAATGTAGAAACTCGTCGGGATACCAGAGGTTCGATGGAGGACACTAGGGTTGCTGAGCCACGCAAATCGACTAGAAGCTACCCCTCGTATCGTTAAGGTGGAACGCCATAAAAGAGAAAAAGGTCAGAAAAGTAAAAAGAGAAAGAAAGGAACCTATAGTTTTCCGTCTGTCAGAGTGAAGCTTCGGGTAGAGGGATGTCGACCTCTGACCACACTCACCAATGAAAAAGAAGGGCTTCCAGACATGATAGGTTGTATAAAGGTAGTAGATTGGCATAGGATAGATACAGGCAAGAACTCTAGATAAATATATATATCTTACAAAATTATTTCAAGAAATATCCAAATGTTTGCCAGTCAATTCGAAATTAATTTCAGTACAATATCCATGAAATCTCAACATCTATTTTGACATGGCCAAAAAAGTTACAAGAGTCATAACATACACAATCATTTCTCAAGTCATTTGTTTATTTTAAAATCTTTCCTAATATCCCACGAAAATACGTGCTTCTGTTTTCCGCATGACAATTGCTGCAAAATACACTTTTCGGTCTTCCTACGAATCGATTAAGTCATAAAAATGACACGAGATAAAATTTCATGCAGTTTTTGCACTAAACCAGACTGTAAGGATAAAAGAATATGAAAAGAGCGGTATAGTTGATGTTTGGTCGAGGTCGTCCAGAGTGATTTTGACAGGAGAGTCTATGGTGTGGGTGGTCATATGGGTGGGTATGTTATTTTCGCGGTGGATTTGCCGCCGGCACAACAAACCAAATAGGTGACTGGTAGGGAGATAAAAAAATACGTATTCCCGTAGTGGCCATGTCATTTGCCTGGACGCTTCAGGCTTTCGGATAAAGGCCGACTGTCGCGCTTTCATATCCGCCGGTGAATACAATTTTTGTGTTGTTAAACATATCACTCGAAATTTCGTATTTCGATCGGCTGTTCGCCAGTCGATTATGGATAAGGGGATAGAAACGTCCCTCTACCGCCCCGATCACTCTATACTCGCCTATCGAATGGCTACGAGATAATCCGCTATTTCGTGATAATTTCCGATAACCGGAAAAGTAATACAAACTATATTATTATTATTATACTCTGTCGCATCATTACTTGCTTTAAATGAGATTATACTATACGCACCTAATTTTAGCTCAAAAATACATAACGAAGGTAAGTGTTATCGACTCAAAATGGAATTTTGTAAAATAATGCAAATTCGTAGCAGGAGAAAATTTTTGCAAATATTTTCTGCGTTGTATTACGTCGAAATAGCGGATTGCACAGTGAAACATCCCAAATGCCGTATCCTTTCAAAGTGACGGGAGTCAAGAGTCGAGGGTGAACGAGATTCCTCGGTAAAATTGCAAACTAATTATTTTTACGCGAAGCTAGCAAAAGCCAGGCACGTAATAATATTTATTTAAAGGGGGAAAAAAAGTGAGGGAAGATGAGAAATGTAAAGAAAATATTTATAGTATGTATATCAGAACTGCGCAAGTAATTTCGAAAAGTAAAATTAACATTTGAGGACCTCATTAGCGCATCTGTAAATAGTATACAGACAGCGGCGTCGTTTTGAAAGAGTACATCGCCTGCCAATAGCATTTCCATCGTCAACGACCAGATGCCAATTATTCTCGCACTAATTAATATCTCACTTTCGCGTGCTTCAATATCCCTTAATGATAAACATAAAATTTTAATTCGAAATATACCAGTTCGCAACGCATTTTTCACGTGCGCTGCAGAGCATTTTTACGTGTTTTACATTCCAATTTAAAAAAAAAAACTGAACTTTCCGAGAAACTCGACAGCTTCCCAATAGGAAATATTCTCACGTCTTACGAAACAGTTTAACATGGGAGACGAATATTTATCGTCTCCCGATACTTGCAGGTGGGACATCTTTTCTTAAACACAGGAAGTTTTGACGAGCTGACGAACAGGAGTAACAATTTTACGAGCCACCCTCAACGGCAGCTGTGGACAGCTGAGGGTAGTTAGTGAGTATATAGATGTCAGCATCAGCTCTTGTTATATATACAGCTTCATATTTTTCACAGTTCAACAACACCGAACGGATCGTTTTCTCGCGTTTTTCTTGCTGTCTTTTCATCAGCCATGGAAAAATACACGGATTTATAACGATCACGTGATCCGTATCCAAAAGAAAATTCGTTATCCTTGGAAGAATGTGAAAAACTCGTATGTACGAGGTACTCGCGAATGATACAGCCGTAGGGGTGTGTTTGATATTTCTACCGTAAATAATTCGCGAGTTGAAATACGAAAGGAAAGGGGAATATTAAAGTAAAAGGTTTATCGAAGGGGATGCATTCATTTGATATTGCAATAATGAACAATTGCCCATCCCTTCTTGCTCGAGTCACCCTATTTGAATTTTTTTAACCGAAAATTCTGCGTTCTTGAAAAAAAATGTAAAAGGTAAAAAGATTGAAAAAAGAAAAACAATCAAATGAAATAATTTGTAGAAATCATTTCGTACTGTAATTTATTTTATTTAATTTTTTAACATCTATATTATTACGTTTTTTTAATAATTAATGTTCCTCGTTAAGGGCAGATAGAAGAATTTAAGAATAATTTGGTTACGCTAATCGGCACTAAGCCACAAAACCTTTTAGACTTTAACGAGCGTTATCGAATATCCGGCTTGTGGTCATTCAATTATCTTAATTCAACCTAATGATCCGTCGATCTACCCCATTACAGCATGTATACTAGGGAGATCGTAACTTCGTAGAATTTAATCGAAAATAAAAGCAAAAGGTACTGTCAATATTCATGAAATAAAATCAATCGCAGAATTTGAAAGAGATCGATAAATAAGGAAAAACCAAAAAAACAATAAATTTTCCATAAATAATTAACTATCAAAACGTGAAAGTTAAGCATACAGCGACAAGATCCATACAATTATCTACATAACCACTAAAGATAATTTGAAAGTACTGACATAATTATTAATATAATTAATTACTCAAATAATTAACAGAAAAGCAAGGGGTAATCTTTTGGAAATTTTCTATCTTCATGAAAACATATCGATGTATCATGTGGATGAGATAACAAAGAATTTTCAGTTCACAATTTCAGGCAATACTAATCGATACTTTCGTGTATTCATATTTAAGTGTCGAATGATAAGTAAAGAACGGTTATAATACTCAAATCAGTAAAAAAAATAAGTGCTTTGAAATAAACAAGCTGATAGCAAAATTAGTGAGGGACGTCACGGCGTCGGCGCTAACATTCTTCGTCTCCCTCGAACTCCCAAATAAATTTGAAATTCGCTCCGACAGCCGGAACGGATACCGGGAAAACGGTCCGTTGCATATGTTACATAACTAATTAATGTACGGCCGAAGGGACGAAAGCAGACGCTGAAAGGGGTGAGTTTATCTACGGAGATAAACTGAACTGGTTGGTGTAAACCCTTGACACTGGGGGTTGCATGACTTTTCCGCTGACGCTGTTGTTTCGTGATACTTGACTAAAGTATCTCTGACTCTGCACACTGAAAGGCTTTATCGCAAATTTCAAGGCCCTTCTACACTTTTTATATCCAAATCTCGAGTATCTACCTGTACCTTGTTTTCGACGATGTTAAAAATGTCAGCATATAGAATTCCTGATTGCTATAAGTAAATGCTTTTTGAAAAGAATGGTTCAAAGAAATACTCAGAGAAATTTATAACGTAACGTTTTTATATTTTCATCTTTGATCCGGAAATTATCCCGTTTCGTCCTACTGTACAAAAGCTATTTACAATTGTCATTTGTTTTTATACAAAATTCTATCTTATCACTATTTACAAAAAATTGAATTTTTTATACTTCATAGTAGTAATTAATCAGTCGTGTCCCCCGTGCGAGCCCACATGCCTTGGTTGGAATCTGTAATAAAAGAATAAAAGAGAAAGGATTAAGAAAAACATAAAATCATAATATAATCATATAAACATAAGTAATGGAAAAGAAAAAAAACGTCTAAAGGAATTATGTAATTGCACTAAATGAAAGTATGATAAAGGAATTTTTAGCAGCGGGACCGAATATGCTGCGAAACGTATGTACTCTTTCCAGTTACACGAGAAGCAATTCCAAAAAGAAATTAGCCTGAACTGCAAGTCCGGGGTAGAATTGACCAGGGTGTAAAAGCACTCCCCAGGATATAGCAGTCAGTGGAAGGCGCGCCTGGAGTATATATGTAGGTATAGCGCCAGAAAGAGAGGGTCGATTATAGCGAGGGGCTAAATCCAAGAGTAGCGTTGTAGCCAAGCCGGTACACGTAGAATATGTAGAGGGAGAGATGTGGGGAGGCCATTTTGGCGAGAGTGACATTCAGAGGTCTTCTGTATTCATGGGAGAGAAGCCAGTGCAGAATGACACGGCTGCCATTATCCGTTTCATACCGAGAGGCCGGACCCACCCGTCCTCATATCCTACCTAACCCACATAGTAAACGGAATATGACCTCACTAAAGTAGAAACAACAAACCACGTTGGACTCGCTTCTCGAATATCTGATAGGCTTGGTTGGGTATTTTTTTGGGGGGAAATCTGATTTTCCTTGCTTTTCATAAGCCGCATAAAACATATATCTCTCTGTTTCGATGATTTCGACCTTATATGTTTGCCCGATGCTAGAAAGAATTGCTTGAACGAGTTATGGGATTTTTATGAGACACAGAAGACAGTATGGAGGATAGGATTGCCTTTGGTAATAGCAGAAGAATTTTATGATTGATTAAGTTATAGTTTTTATAGCAAGAACGGAATTCCGCTACTGAATTGCAATTTATGGTTTTTTTTTCTTCAATCTTTATGGTGAGAGTTCCTTTAAAAGGCTTTTCTAGCTTACCTACCAAATCTGGATGCTAGCCAAACCGAGTTACTTAATACTGGAGAAGTGAAAAATGTTCGACAAGTAATCATCACCGGGTATAAAATAAGGTACATTTCCATTGTTTCCGATAAAAATGGAATGTTTGACTTTTCATAAATATCATAGAAAAAGTCATTACATGTAGTGGGAGTATCTTTTCGAAAATCCGCTCGTTACGTTTGGCACTTTTATTCTTCATTGAAAATAAATTCGAAATACCGTAACATAATTCGTATAGTATAGACTGTTGACTGTTTCCTCTAATATTTCTCTTTTTGACAAATATTTTTGATATCAGGAATCAATTGACCGAACAACACATTACAGCGCTTAAAATAACAAAGTCTTTCATTCCTCATCCCCCTTCCTTCGGGAAGAAGACAATGGCGAGAATGAACTTTTTATATTCCCGTTGACGAAGACAAATAAAAATGTCCTCGGAAGGACTCTCGGCAACGTTATGTCGTTCCCGGCTCGATTTCATTTGTTCGTCCTTGATCGAGCACTTCCTGCGCGACAGGCCGCGTCAATAAGATCTCCCGAGATTTAAACGGACGAGAAAAAAAATATTGTGGTAGAATGAAAAAAAAGCGAAATAAAAGAAAGCACGCCCACTCGAAATGTCCCCAACCATTAATTTCAATTCTGTACTCCTGAAAGAGGTCCTTTGGCGAGCTTGTACGTGATTCATTTAAAACCCAAGTACAGCGATATCCGGTAGTCAAAAGTACCATTTATCCCATTGCTGAATTTCTTTCATTCTCGACATTACTAAGCGCATATCGAATATCTGACAAAGACGATTCTGATTTATAAAAAATCGCTAAAAAAAGTAATGGACGTTCTTTAACAATGCAACGCGTTGACATTCTTTTCCAGGAATAATGCTATGATATTAAGCCTGCTCTACTATAAAAAAAAAGAAGAAAAAGAGAAATCAGGTCCAACCGCAACAAATAAATGGACAATTCTCATTGTCATTCGTTTCCCTGACGGAAATATCAGGCAACGTCGTTTGATTCGACAGTGGGAGCCACAAAATACGATATGTAAAAGTACCGCGCGCATCTGTCCTAAATCCTATGGTGCATTGTTGTCCTATTGGAACTAAGAGCGATTAACGAACCTTTTCGAACTATCAAAGTTGACCAGAATATGCATGTAGGGTGTGTGTCCACAACCATGGCATAAAGAAAAAAAATGGCCTGATGCCATCAATTCTCATTGGCTGCCCTCGCGGCAGTATTCACTGACTTAAACAGTTTTCGTAACCTCCACTTAGCCGGCTGGCACCCGGTGACGCTTAAATTGCCTATTCAATTCAATTCGTTTCTCCTGCTCGCTACTCATAATTCTTCCGTCAGGAATTCGCCCCGCGTTTGCCACTCGAATGCACGAATTTCGATCGGGTAACACGTCATTATCCAATTGGCACCCCAGGAAACTTTATGACAAGACTGGGAGCTTTATTACACGTTCGTCAACAATCTTACTATTAATTCGTAATAGTTGAAGGAGCAGTTCATTCGTTTGCCGTAACGTTAGTGGGACATTTCTTGATTTCAATAGAGCTCTAGACCAGTGTGGTATAGTATAGGATTGAAAAAAATACTACCAGGGGAAATTGATGTGCAATTAATGTCAAAGGGGCATGAATAATTAATCATTATTGTGGAAATTACACTGGATATTATTAGGCTCATTCTTGTCATAACATTGCTGGGATATAATGTCAATTGTACTTTACCACCATTATGTGATCGTAACAATTTCCATTTTAATAGTTGTTATTATATTTTTGAAACTGCAGGATATGTGTATAATCAAAATTTTTTTCAATTTGATTATTTCACTGAAAATTTTACGTAATCGTTAACAATGACTTTTACTCGTAAATCAGGTAAGTAAACATTTCTTAACGCTGCTTCAACGTCCCGTCAACACTTTGCCTTATCATTCTGTCTTTTTAGTTTTTTGCTTAAACTTCTTTTGCGTTCGTACGAAGAGTCAGAACGTCGGAACTTAAAAACAAAATTTAAAAATTGGTACTGCAAAATTTGTCGAACTTATAAAAGTAAATTTTCTTGAAATTTAAGCGTTCTCAAGTTATACTAAAAATTACGGTTTTCCTAGTAAAATTGCTGGGGAAAAAAGTTTACAAATTTAGTAACAAATTACGCTACATAAAATTATCATTATGGTTATTGTTACTTCGCACAGATCAGTCACAATAAACTAACAACATATGTGGCATATAGTTAATGGATTTTTACGTTTCCGTGATGACGAGTAACAAAATGAAAAAGATAAAAGCTATTTCAAATTCGGATTACGAAATAGAAATGTTCCAATTAATATTTCACAACGTTCAATGTCCTATTGATATGATGTATGATGATGATAAGCTTTACTCAATAAATTAAATGATTAAAGGAATCAAATATTTTAATACGATTGTGGAAAATGAGAATGACAAGTTGGTTTGACTTTTTAAGCAGCCCTCATGCTACAAATTTAATAATTTTATTAATAAAATTTCACTGATAGATTACTAAAGCTAAAACTGTTATAAATGATGAGAATACAGCATTGAAACTAAAAGAACGACGATATATTATAAAAGAACATAGAGGTAAAATAAAATATATTTTTATCAAATTAAAATTAGGTCGAGTTTCTATATGATGTACGAATACAAAGTATAATTCTACGTAATGTGATAAGCTGATAAGTAAAATATGAATTGATAAAGTGTCACAAAGCCAGACTCATTAATTCAGATGAAAAATTTCCTACAGTATATATATGACTTAACAAAGCAAAAATAAGTCAAACAAAATCTGACCTGGTTCCTCCAAAGTTCAGGCAGAAAAAATTTTTCGAAATTTAGTATCTTAAATAAATGGCAGACTTTCTCCCTAATGAGCTCAACTTCGTAGTTAGGATTTGCACAAGTAACAATGGTAGAGCGATAATTATTACTTGAATTAATTGAAATAAGAATTTGGAATTTACACGGCAACGCTTGTCCGTCGGCGTTCCTAATGACTTCGCAGAAATGCCCTAAAGATGTTACTTCGTTGGACACACGACCTTGCCCTAGGGTACCCGAGTGTGACGGCACTGCGATTCTCAAGTCAGGCAAGAGAGATGTAATTCGGACAAGTACCAACACGTACTACGTATCCGTTGGAGAATTTACCGAACATCTGAACGGAATCTCCATCTATATTGTATTTTGTTGATATGCATTAGACGGGAGTGAATTTATGAGCCTTTCGTCATCAGCTGATTTATAAATTAAATTGTCAATGTCATAGGATCATCTGAATTCTATGTGCTCTGTGGCAATTCTTAGTGTTTTTGTATAGAGTTATGTATATGATATGATTAGCGTGTAGTATGATATGAAATATGGCGGTATGATAATGCTGCAAAAAGTTACTTGACCTAATTTAAAAGACCCGAAAATTTTTGAAGTATATACCGCAACGTAAGACTTTCAAACAAAAGATAGCTTATAATCACTCAGAATTATTCTGAAATGTATTCAGTTCACTGACAACTAGTTCATATCTCCTTTTTGTATTGTCGATAATTTTATAGACTTCTATTAGTTCTGTTAACGAAGACAATCAATACCTTAAATCACTTATAAATTGCAGATTAAAGAAAAGCAAATTCAATTAGACAGAATCAAATTTTTTAAAATACTTTCCAGGTAGAATCTTCTCTTCGTTTCCCGAACCGATTCATAACTTGAAAAGCTTAACAGATTAATCGACAATAATTACTTTTGATGAAGGACGAGGCTCGGAAGCGGTAATGGCACTAGGGAATGGCGGGCGCAGTGATCGGACCATTCTCAAACAACAAGTGGTCGTGGCTGTAAGTCCCCGTGCCAATTTCTCGTAAAGATTTCATTTCGTTTCCCTTTCGACTGGAACGAGAGGACAAATAATGGTTTGTACGAGGTTTCGTTTGTCCTTTTGTGTGACAACAACCACCTGAACGGAATTCGCTTAAAAGTCGACTAATTTGCAAGAAGCATCCGAGAAATTCAAAGGAAATTTAAATTCCCTACAATTTACACGTACATAAGACACCTATATAAGCAGTAAGATTTCATCGAGACAATAACTGAAGCATATTTTGAATACTGCACTGAATACTTATTGTATAGTGTAAAATTGCAATGGTTACAAGTATATCAATATAATATTAAATATATGCTAAAATATATACACATAAGAGATATATGGTAAATGAAAACTACGTTTTATTCCGTCCAGCATGCAGAGGTTCTCCCTGCTTTTAATAGGTAACTTCCGCGTACAAAGTACAGAAGATGGCGGTTCTCATCCATGAAGAAGAGTCAAAGATGAAAATCCGCTGTTTTTAAAAACGGCAGTGCTTCTCATCCACAATGTATAAACATAAACATTACGTATAACGTACTGTAAGATTACCACGGGTGTCATTATCGTCGTTCTTGTGCATGGGAGCTTATGCCGAAAATCCAGATAGAAGATAAAGAAAAGAATTTCACTTATTGGAGAATGTCCAGTAAAAATACACAAGTGCTAGGACCGAAAGAAAAAAATCTGCAATTCCGTAGGGACGATGTATACAGTCGTCCATACCATTTATGTACATCCAGCAGCGTGCACACGTGCGCATACGAGCTGCTGCTGGTTACAGATTTTAAGCCATAGAACCGTAGGTACCTGGCTGAACCTTTTTTCATCTATTTTTTCCCTTCTTTTCTTTCTTCCTCCCCACCTCTCCTATCCCCCACTCGTCATACTCTATTCTCCCAATTTTTATCCCTTTCCTGGTTTCCACTCCGCTCCCACTACAACGTAGGCCAGGTACATACGTTCCCTCGTGTACGGGGAGCATTCAGTGCAAAAAAGGGGCATGCAAAAATCGAGGCAGCCATTTGCCGAGTGGACGCAAATGGACATATAGTGGAGAAGTACGAGAAATGGAGAAAATAGGCAGAACGAAAAATGGGGTAAACGGGGTAAAATAGAAGAGGAAGTGGAATGAAGCTGAGAGGGGAAGCAGTCGCTACCACCGAACGTAATGTCTATTTCAACCATTTGTGGTACGCAAGAACCTACCCCTGTCTATTTACCCTTTCGAATATTTCTTTTCGTGACATCAGCCTTTGCGTTTTCTAAAAAATTTCATTTTCGGTTGTCCTCCGAGACTAACGGAACAATGACAACTCGCTAGATTTTTTTGCTTTTGATCAAAATACCCAATTTTCATTAGCTTTTTATACTCGACTCCCAGTTCAGTTTTTTTATCAACGTTCCGTTTATTTTTCCTTTAAAACGCGCAGTATTACCAACATACTTCGCGACTGTAATAGGATGATAAACACGAGATCCTCTTTTACTTCATCCGGCAAATTTACCGTACACGAAATTACTCAGATTGTATAATCCCCCTTTTTTTTTTTCAAAAATCTAAAACGACACGCTACATATCTGTGAAATATTTATCAGGACTTCCGCGATGTTACGCATAAAATTCAACGAGTTTAGGTAACAAAAAATACAGTACGTAGACGCAGGCATACGCGGTCTTGTAACACACGCACATATCGATTACTATGAAGTAGCGTTGTGACTTGCCATAAAAGTTTCGCATGACGATACGTTACGCCGTGCTGTTGAATTAATCGGATTATACGTGATACATAATACGTTGTGCGTACAGATACGGGCGTCTGCGTCAACACGTAGATTTACACAAAAATTACAATAGATGTTTACTACGTCGAATCTTAAATTTTTTTTTCGTACAGGACGATACGATATATGGATTAAAGAAAGCACGTGCAAAATAATTTGCGTGTATTCCTATATATTTAAAAATCCTCGTTTACGTCATTCTGGCGTTCATATTTTTTCACTCGATTGTACAGTGACATATGCATTTTACGACCATGATCAGCAGTCTCGGCAGTTTCTCGAGTAACGAAACACGAGTGGCAACCACCTGCTGTCTGCTCAGCCTGTGAAAATATTGGAAACTGGCCCAGAACTCTCGGCACGGGAAATACGATATTTTTCACACGACCCCGTAATTGCCGAGCGACCGTCGACCAGCGGCTCTCCACTGTCGAGAACACTCTTCGTTGTGGCAGTTAGCGAGTAGAGTGAAAAAAAATTGTGGAAATAAAGGAGAAACGTAAAATTGATAGACGTTCGAACGCGAAATAACAATTCGAACGTGTCTTACAATACTTTTACAAATCTGATAATTTTTTAATGGGCATTGATAAGAATGTTATGAAATATTTTCTTGAGTGTATACTTGAATTAATAGCAGGTTTATATTTTTTAACAAAATCTAGCGACCGTATATTGTCAATTACATTTTTTTCCAAATTTGTAAAAAATGCGTATTAACAATTTTTCAAAAATTATTATTGAAAGAATACAGAAACATCGTACAGTAATCTGGTACTTGCTAGAGCATACCAGGGTGGATGCGACTAGAATGAAGTAGACCGCTTGAGAGACACGCTATAATAATAAAAATAATAATAAGCGTAGGGTTTGGGTAAAAGGGAGGGGATGAAAGTGACGTTGACAGGGGTAGCTAAGGTTATTGTGTTGCCAAGCCGTTTAAACCAACAATAGAGGGCAATACCGGTCGCTCGAAGTTTCGGTTTGCCGTTCCGCATCCCCGTGCTCACAATTAGAAGGGATGCTGGTATTGGCGTGTCGTAATGTTTGGCAGTGGTTGTAGCCGTAATAGCAATGGTAGTGGATGCCTAGCCTGCAGGAAGATTGCCTTGACATGCAGATTACCCCCCGAGTTTATGGCCTCCAATATCAAGATATCCCTTGTAGTGGAATATATTGACTTCATCCCTTAACACCTAGATCCTGGACCATAACAGAATAAAATGCCGAAAATCTTCTACGTAGAAAAATCATCCTGAACTGTGTACTTCCGATAACTATCCCAGGGGTTGTTTTCCTATTAATACATTTTCACGAGGTCATGAAAACGAAGAATGTGAAGATCTGTAAAACCTTCGGAAAACACGTACCTAAGCAAGTACTATTTGAAAGGGACTGTAGGTCGGAATAAGACGGGTTCTAGCAATAGCACGCAATTCGAATTAGCATGTGAAAGGGCGAAGAAGAAAGGTTGAAACCCCCATCCGAATCCTTTCAGAGAGTGCCGATAAGGGGTTGCGAATGTCGAAGATTTCCTCGAAAGGCTTCCTCCATTTTTTTTTATTTCCCATTATTCCACTTTTTATCCGTAACGTATATATATATATGCGGTCTGTTGTCATCTAAAAAAGTAAATCCATACCCGCCCCTGCCTTTTAATGCAAAAGAATAAAGGATGTGCGTTTTATCCACGAGTTTATCCATCTTTTGATAACATATTCGAAAGTGCCTACCGAGTGGCTTGGTTGGAAGAATGGGATTTTTTTCTGCGCTACCAATGACGTCGCTAGCCTCCGTTTTAATAGCAGGGTTGCAAGGTTCCTCCCCCTTACGAGAAGGGGTTGGTAACCCTGCTCACTTTTCCCAGCGATATGGGTCATATTCGCCCTCTCTTATCTCGGGATAATTTACTCGGCCATATCTGTCCCATAACTCGGTAGCTCCTTCCACCCCTCGCACCACGACTACTACCGCCACACAGGCCAGAGACGCCTACCACCACCTTCTGCCCCATCCTCCTCAGGAAAAACCCACCACCCCCATCCCGGGCCGTATGTCATAAACAAACCCTCAATTTCCACCCCTCGCTATATAGAAATCGGAAAGACCACCCCTTTCGTTCTCGCCTATCCTGTGATTTAAACAAGGTCCCGCGAACTTTCGACTTATTTCAAACCGCCAGGACACTCCTGTAGGAGTGAACTTCGCTTTTTGATTTTCAGCCAGCTTATCCCCAATATATTAACACTTCGCCTATGCCTGTGAAGCGTTATCCAGTTCACAGGGTCAAATATATGAGATTTTCGAGACTGCTGGAATTATATTAAAATTATGTAACACTTGAATTATCGTACAGAACTAAAGTACTAGTATATTAATTTGGCTGTATGCTTAACGCGTATAATGTATTTAGTACGTAACTATAGGTATACAAGAGTACCGCAATATCTGAGGCACAAAGCATGTCGAAGTACAGCTGTCGTAATATATCGCGTTGCACGGTAATGTTACATATATACAACTGTACAGAACTGTCCTATGTATCACAATTTAACAGATCAAAAATCACGGTAAATCATAAAGTTGGTATTTCACGTGTTTTAAAATGTGAGCTGAAAACGCCGAGAGCATAAATTTAATTAGTAATATATGATACATGGCGTACATTTGAAATTGTGAAAAAAAATAATACATTTAATTTCACAGCTTAAAAGTACATTAGAGCCTCCATTATCCGAACACAATATTTCCTTCTAAAGACTGGTTTTCAGACGGAAATATTGTGTTCGGATAACGGAGGTTCCACTGTATATAAAGATATTGTTGATAAAAAAACGTTTGAAAATAACAAAAATAATCATTTTACTTCTCAACATTTGTGTATTAATAATTTGCATGTTACAGTAACGAATTGTTTAATTTACAATGCTGACACACATTTCGTGACTGGTCGTTATATCTCCGTATAGATATACTCTCATAATAATTACTGCTTTAATCGTTTCTCAAATTACAATCACATGAAAATCCGGATGAAGCGGATCACATTTCTCGTCGTGACGGATTCTCATGGACGTAGTTATTCAAAGTACGATAATACGTATAGAGAATGAATTTATTTCACTTTATTTGAACGTAGCAGAATAATGTAATATAAAGAGAATTGAAAGTGATAAAAAGAAAGTCAAAAGTTTCCCAATGTAATTTAGCTGCACTCCGAGGGTCGAAAGCTCAAAGCTCTTCCAGGTATTCTTCTCGACATCCACATATTCTGGGTGCTAAATGTATACCGAGCAAATGCACAGGTCGGTATGCAGGCACTATCAACTCTGCTATCATTGAGGTCCAAAAGCATTTCACATTTTTCTCCGTCACCAGAATTTTTTTCTCCGGTCTCCAGCGACTGGCCTTTCGGCGCTTTCATTCTCTTGGCAGGGTAATACTTTTTTCCAATTTTTTTTGGCTTAATTTCGCCGTTACCCTCGATTTCGCTTTTGACCCAACGATAAATACGATCGTCCGCATCGCGCGCCCGGTTTTTCGTCTGATTTTGACAGGTTTTACGATTTTTTACAAGTCGTAAAACCGCGAGGTAAACACCCGAGGATGCGAGTCCTTGTCGATTTTATCGACGTCGCAGGATCCCATCCGAAAGCTTTTCCTAGGTAATATAAGGGAGAAAAAGATGACGGTAGGGTGAAGAAAAAAAAATAGATTCCACCTTAGGGAGAATTTTATGACAAACTATACGTATTTTCCAGTCGGCATTATTTTCATCTTATCTGGACGCCATATTGAATCCTTCGTAAAATTCCACTACGTTATATATTGCCACGCATATGCCATACCTACGCACAATATAATACGTATACCAGACACTGATCTCCTGAGGTGAGCTTTAATTAAATGTAATTGTCGTACTGAAATCGAAAAGGGATAACTGCTAAAATGAACCGAGTAAAGCGGACCCGAATTTTCCGCTTGGCGTCCATAGGGAGATTGCTTGTTGGTCAGCGTTCGCTACCCGGGAGGGACATTCAAGCCATACGGCCACCTGCCTCCAATTACTACACGTAATTGTGTCCAACTGTCCACAGATGGATTCCATACGGACACATATGTACCGGCCTGTCTGCCATTTGCCCTCCGTATTCTACACTCAGGTAAATACGTATACACGTGCAATACATATTTACGTGCATGCATGAAATGTGAATATACGTATTATCACACGTGACTGAAACCCTTGTTTAATAAAAAAATTATTTTGCGCGAAAACGATGTAAGAATTTTTAGCAGGAATCTCATATAGGTATTATATGGAATCATGGTAATGAATCATTAATAATTATTGAGAAGCATCGAAAATCGATTCCCATAATACTCTTGACAAAATACCCGTAGAACGGCTGTGTCCACTCGTGGTCATTACGCTTCAGTAGATTTGAAACGGGCGAAAAGCAATTTCTGTTATCTATAAGAGAATCGCGAAAAATACAATGGAACTCATGGTACAGTCCCCGTATGTCGTTTCGGTGTCTAGCAAAGCAGGTCCGGGTTAAGAAAAGTTACAATAGCAGTAACGGTATCGAGCTGTAGGGTGATCAATCAATTGTTTAATTCTCCACGGGGTGCGAGTACGAAAAGATTACCCTTAACGATACAGCATGTTCAGGATAGGGTGGCTCTTATATAAACGATGAAACTGACATAATTCTTCTGTATTCCAGAAAACAATGAAAAATAATATAATACAGTATCGCATAATTTCAGTATAGGTATACAAAATTTGTCACGTCTCTCAAAAATTCGTAGTCATCTTAGAACAGAATTTGAATGTAAATTCAAAAGACTTATGTATTTTTTTTGAGATGCAAAATATCCATGCAATGTGTATTGCAACACCCAGACAAAATACCCTAGGCCTCAGTATTGTTATTTACTTACTAAAACTTTCGAATAATTCTCTTATATCTAATTTCTCCCAGTGAGAAGGAACTTCATTTTTGAAAGGGGTTATACCATATACCCTTTTGCACAACTGTAAGTATGTTATAGGTGGCTGTAGCAAAGTTGGGATTATAGCTCAACAGAAGCTTCTCAACATGACACATTCGTTATACACGCGTTGACGATCACCTTGCAAGTCAAATTGCTTTTCGCAAGTTAACGAGGACGTTCGCGTAGTAAAGAGGTCCAAACGATATTCCACGAAGGCGACCCCGGTGCAATTACACGGTTGAGGCACAAGACTTGCAAGCTCGGGAATTTCGCGCAGCCTGAGGCATCAACTGTGCAGTACTCCTGATCCAATGGCGCAGTGCTGCAACGAAGCAACAATGCATCTTCTACAAGGTACTTAGAGGGTAAAATGACTTTACGATAATAACGTAGAATTCAATCGGGAGGAGCACAAGGAGAACGGTTAATTAGCATCGAAAATTAACGGATCGATCGACTTTACGTCACAAATAAAATACCGTAAGATTGAAAGTGCATGTTTAACGTCTAGCAATATTATTATCTGCAGGTGCGTGTAAAGTATAGTGAATAATTATGGGGTTACGTTGGTTGACGATCTAGGGGCTACTACAAGAATCTTATATATTCTGGTAAATTCACCTCCGACGAATAAATGCGAATTATGGTAGAAAGTTTAGGCGATACGAAAAGTGGCGTAAATCAAAAAATGCGGGCACCCGCAATATTTTCTCAGGGAAACAGCCGTTGCTGACGTTAAAAAGGTATAGTGGCAGGGGGTTAAATGATAGAACCCGATCGTAAATTGTTAGTCATTAAAGAGAAGCAGATTGTCGAAACAGCTGTGGTGGGTTTTTTTCCAAAGTTTTTGTTTTTTCGAAATTAATCGAAAATTGACTAATTTCGCTGCGCGACTACGTGTATCTATTTTTATAGGTATATCCAAGATACTCGTGGGCGTAAGATCGATGATGTAAGAGAACGTGTCCATGAGAAGGGGCGGCTAACTTTTTTAATTGCAAATTCTATCGAAACGGTGAAAAGTTCCGAAAGCGAGTTACGTTGCGTTTAATAATATAAGCTTCCAGGCAGGTCGCGGCATGGCCGGAGATACAGAAGCTGCCGCCAGTGTTACTTCCACTGCTGGAAGCTCTCTCGAAGCTCCAAGGGGTTGCGGTGCTACGCCAGAGAGATGTTCCGAGGCTGTGCCAGCGAAGCTTGGAAAAGCTGAGGGCACCCGAGCTCGTGTGGCCGCAAGCACGTCGAAACATACGGCTGCATAAACTACAGCGATATGAACAAACTTTTATTTCTCTTCGAACACGCGTGTCTCATATTAACGCCCAGCTCCTCTCTTTAGCTTTCTGAACCTGTACAGTCCGACGAAGCACCCTGTACAAAGAACGCGGGTTAAAGTTCGGGCAGCCGTTGCCATTTGAGAACTATCTGGACTTTTATGAGAAACCGTAGAATATCTTATTGATAAGATATTTCTGAGAAAAATCATTCCACTACGTTTGGTATATGTTACCGTAACGGCGAGGGGGGAGAGGGGAGGGGGGAGAGTGTATTTGAAATTTTCTGAAACCTTTCTGTAATTCTAGAAAGACTTCTTTATTTTTCACCGAATTACTACGGGACCGATCCTCTTCTGACCTAAGTACTCTTTCCACTCGGTCCAACCCTATTAGAGCCGCTTCCCCTATTTAAGTTCAGTGTCTCTCAAGTTTCTACGGTTTACTGAGTTCGGAAAGACATGTGTTACGTTCCCAGAGGAGTTTTCCTGTGAATTCTTTATAGGGCCAGCAATCTCTATTGGCGTTTGTTTCGTATTTACAGACCTGATCAACTACGAACTCAATCCAGTACTATTTTGGGTGCAGGTTATATTCTGCTCTCCTATAAAGCTGCGCGAAATGAGTATATAAATATCACATATTCTCTAGATATTTCTGATGGTATCCCTCAAAAAGTTCATATTTACTGGCGAAAATGATACCACGGCTCTCTTTGTGCTTCCCGAGCATACCGTACGTACCTATATGTACATCCGATATTGCACGTGCTTGAAATTCGAAAGTTTCTTGAAGATACCACATAGTATACTTGTTGTACTGCTATCTGTACATACCTATAAGGATATATGTATAAAAGTATATACCTGATATATTATATACGTAGTAGGTATATCTACTCTATGTATATATCAGACGAAACATTCAACCCCCTATAAGCCTCGTAACTTTATATACGAGGAAAGAGTGTTTCAATAATTTTTCATGTAAAATTCACAGTAAAAATTACTGTGAAAAATCGGAACCTTGGGACATCTTGGCAATCCATCATTCTTTACCGACGAGACAAGACATTTTTAATGACAGCAGAAGCAAATTTTATAGCGTACACAGTAAATTCTAGAACCGGAAATTTGTACCGTGCTCCACGGTATAATTTTTAACGGATGTATTTTTATGATACCATCCGAAGATGGACTTTTATTTCATACTGTATTTGCAATCTGTCAAAGAAAAAACATATTTTACGCGTGAAAGGACTATATATATAACGTAATAGACATTTACATAGGTTGTAACGTAAATGATAAAGACGTTTGTTGGATATTCATTATTTATTACTGTGATTTTCACGGTAATAAAAAATTTTTATGAAAAATTCTCTCCGTTTATTTTTAAAAATAAGAGTTACCTTTTTTAAGGTCTTTGATAATTCCACGTACTTAGGTTTATCATAAGTTTTTCTTTTTAGGCTCGACCCCATAGAACATTCGGGAATGTCTTATGCGATCGACATTGTGAAAAAAGGTTGTAGGCGTGTGTACGTGCTCATCCGCAAGTGACTGTACCGAATATTTTAGATGAACCGATGAACTAATCGGTTTGAAATTTATGCGAATAATTAAATTCTGCATGAAGATGACAGTAACATTTGTAAATGTCCAGCACTTCCGGTTTAAAAATTTCGCATAAGCAAAATTCCTTGTTTTACGACTACGCATGCGCCAAACTGCGATTGTGCCTCAAGGCAAAACTGTTTGTCTCGATATTCTTTTTAAAATCTTGAGATATTTTCTGGTTAAAAAAGAGTAAAAATAACCAGGAAGACAAACCATATAACGACCCACATATATTTTTTTCTGTGTAAAAATACGTGAAGCACCCGAAAAAATCCTTTCAGTAGCATATTGATCGTTTGAATAACGATAATACCATGAATATTAGCATATCGACAAAATTGGACAGACTGGACCGCTCCATAAAATGGAATATAGCACTGAAGTATAACAAATATTTATTAAAACTAAAGAGGCTGGAAAAGTACGTTAGTAGCAACCATCTGTTGTATTATTAGAATCAGTAGGGGTCCAGGCTTGGATAGTGAAAAATTAGGCCTGTCCCCATCATGCATTTTCTATTTTCACTATCTGTGTGGTTGGCACGCCTGCTCGTACTTTTCCCATTACTTAGCCGAGGACACGATAGCGCTTAATCCGAGTTGCTAGCTCTTTGTGCAGGACCCACGTCACTCACTATTATCCTATTGACCGGAACGAGACGTTAGTCTACCGGCCATTTTTCTTGGGTGCTTCCACTGGCATCTATGAAAAGTGACGATTGTCATTAACTGCTTCACTATTATCCCTCACTGAACATCACAGTGAATGACTATTCTAACCCTTCTAATACTTTAAGTATGGATTAAAGCTCACGGTATTTGTATGCACGTACTTGGTATGCACTGAAAAGTCCAGGCAGGACTTTTCCACGCGTTTTACACGTTGAAAACTGGCATTATGGCGATATGCTTAAATTTAGGCGAAATTCTGTGGATACTCGAGACGATGGGTATGGAGAAACGCTGGCGGTAAAATCGCTGCAAAATATCAAGGCGAAAGTGTACCAACCCCGTATGGACAAAATCTGAACAACGCAAATCAATACACACATAATTTTTCGCTTTGAAAGCCGATAGCAAGAAGATCGTGGAGAATGCGTTCGGATAGGGAAAGATCCGCTTTCGAGCTTAAAGGGGCCCGCATAATTTTCTACTTTTGCCGTAGAAGATGAGTACCTCGATTCGCGAAAAGGTAAATGCGAAAATTGCCGCGCTTTTCTCGACTCGCTGAGTTTTCACTGGAGTTTTCCCAAAGTACCCGCATAATTTTATCCTCGCCTTTTATATCCACTCAATACTGCAACGGACAACTTTTGCGAAAATGGTTTCTCAACATCCTACTATTTGCGTCTTGTTCTGGTGTCTCTCAAAAATATTTGCATAATTGTCTCTTTGTATGATCCATGTAATAGAAAAAAAAAACAGAATTTTCATGTGTTTCTAAGAAACAATCACCAGAGTAACGAGAAGCGTATTTGCAAATTATTCTGCATAATTAATACAAAAAAAATATTGAGCAGTTTTAACGCGAGGTAAAGTGACATCTTTGTTCGTGAGAAATTTGATTTTGCAATCTGGGTACCACACATGGATTAATCTACGACTAAGTTTGCGGAAAATCGCGAGCAACGTAGAAGAGCCAGAGAGGGTAGTGTTGCGATGACGATGAAATCGGGTCTTATTGTACATATTAATGAATGCGCCGGAAAGTGTCGCCAGAGGAGCTAGGCCAAAATAAAGGATTGTGATTGGGGCTGAACACTTTGATGTCGCAACGACGATTTCGTTAAAAAGCATTGCCGTGCAGATAAATTTTGTCAACAATTAACGTTTCCATTAGTTCATTGACATGGAAATGGGGTGACGATGAAAAAACTTTTTAAAATTTGCACCGGAAATTAAAAGAAATTTAAAGAAAAATCTTCTTGCATTTAGTAATCTTACACGTGACAGAGAGCCGACGATAATTCCTACAACTAAATATCATAACGAATTAATCGACTTTTGAAAATTTCAAAAATACCCGTTTAAAGATACAAATAAATGAGGAAATCACAACCTTAAAGTATCAATTAAAGAAATCCTTCCACAAATAACATTCTTACGTTTTTATAATTGAAAATATATCCGACGCGAAATAACGAGTGCACAGCCACGTCATTGCGTTTATTGCAGTCGCACCATGGAGTTTCGATTGCCTGTACTAATTGGGATACCAATCAAATTTCGATACAATGGAAAACGCCCGATTCCAACGATAAAATCCAGGTTTGCCGTTCAACACCTTTTTAAGCCTGTTACACGTACGTCGGTGAATACTTTCTGACCGTTGCCTAAAACTGTCCCTAATCGATTTCCTCGACCAGCACGAGAAACACTCAGCTGAGCTGCATTCGAGTGTGCAAAAAGTGATATGCATTGAAACAAGGTCGTTCGTATTCGTAATAGCTAATGAATTTGTCTATAGCTAATGGCTCCATGAAAATGTAATCCAACCTGCTTATACGTATAATACAACGGACGCTCCTGTAATTCATCATTTTTGCAATGCACGGAAAAATGTCCCGGCCTTCCCTGAGTTGCGGAGTACAAAAATAACATTTAAAAAACATAGAAAAAGCTTGCACACATAAAGACTCGGTAATGCCAACAGACAAACGGGTATGTAGAAAATCAGTTTGCAGACAGAGAACGTCGGTGGTAGGACTTAGTGTAATTGAAGTTTCTCGGTAGAAAGAGAAAGGCGACACGTTTTCAGAACTTGAGATTGTATTGTAGAACAGCATTTAGAGAAAGGAGGGAAAAGTCGAGCAAGGATAATAAGAATAAAGTCTCTTGGTCGGCTCTTTTGTTCGTTTCGTTGCACCCCGAGAACCACCCTCCACGCGCAATGCAATATATTACGAGCGGGGTGCATTGCACCACCACCATCACTGCCACCACCGAAGACACCAGCGCCCCCTACCCTTCCTCAAACTGTCTCCGGAACTTATATAAGTCGAGGCCGACGGCGAATGGATTTGTTTTTGGCTGGCTTTCCGCAATAAAGACTTTTCTGTTCTTACCCTCTCCACCCCCATCCACCCATCTCGCTGCACCACTCTTACCAAGGATACTTCAACTTATTTACGTAGACATAAAGAACTATCTAGCTTGGCTTCCTGCAACTTCTATATCTGCATACCGGCAGTTTCAGATTTAAATATAGGCTATATCCTATATTTCGCTGGCTACACGTATGTACATGTGCTTTTGACAGATGACCTTGATTTATTAAGTACATCATACGAATGACTGGATGCGTTTCGGCCATTTATGAAGACGTTCGAAATTGCCAGGATTTGTGCAAATAATGTTTTATTCCTTCCCCTTTTTTCCGTATCCTTTTTTTTTCATCCTCGTAATAGCTCTTTTGGAGTATCGAGATGGAAGTTTCCCGCGAAGCAAAGAAGGCTCCTTTTGGCTGGCTATTGTCTGGCAGGATTCCATTGTTCCAAGGGACCAGGAAAATATTCTTCGAGGATGGTTTATTGCGCGGTGAAGTCCTGGTAACGGGTCCGGAGGGAAAGGAAGGACTCTGGAAGAACCTGCCAGGGACAGTTAGTGGAATTTTCAGTTTACGTCCGCATTCACTTGGCACCATATCCTATAATTGTCATTCTACCCGGACTGAGGAATTGGAGTTTCTTTTTGGCCTTTACTGTGGCTTTTTTTATACTAGGTTATTCAGTCCAAACGTACCACCTGAAGTTAGCGCGCCCATTTGATCCTTATGGTGAAACCATGTTCGAGTGGGGTGCGTTTGGGTTGAATAACCGGGTATATATTTGACGTACTTTTTTAATGCGATACGGAATTAAATATACTTAAAAAGGGGGACGCGGTACTCTATGAATTTCATGATTGATATTATATACATTTGATTACGGGTAATCATTAATATTTAAATTGCTTTTCGTTCAATACAGCGTGTTTGCTCGTGGTTTATATTTGCCCCAGATTTACGTCCCCAAATCTAATTCGTACACATAGGTAATACGTGTTTTCCCTATGGGACGATTTCGAAGATTGCGCTTCGATTTGGATTTTCAATTTAATTTCGTCACATAATAAAGCTTTGATTTTTGGGTACATCAAAATTCCATCTCGCAAGTAACGCATCGATATTTATCATATACAAAACTTAATTGAATAATTTTTATTAAAAACACGGTTAAATGATGTGTTCATGAATAAATGTCTATAAATGTCTTCATTTCCTACTGTATTTTATGCACAAGATAAATTGAACAAGAACGAATCGTGTGTTAACGAAAGTGCTCTTAGCGAAATTTACTATTAGCAATGGTACCTTTTCAAAGAGAAACTAAGACAACTAATGGTAAATGTCTGGAAGTCTACTGGTTACCATTAATTACCATTGGCAAAATGTCATTGCTAATAGTAAATTTTGCTAAGGGTTGGATCTGAATTTACTACACAAGGATGCGCAACTAGAAGTTTTGATTGAACTAAAAAAAAATTAAAAAACCAACATTTTGTTTTGTGAAGTCAAAAGTGTTCGACTAATTATTAAAGGTGATAATAATTTTTATCACCAAATATTGTTTTCTGGTATCTCTTTGTCTCTCAATAAAGTCATTAACTCACGTAATTCCGATAAACATTCGGTCAGATGAGACAAAATGACACACTGTCGAGTAATTTTCAATTATATTGTATTATCGTCATACAGTCGACAAGTTCATGCAAAATCAGCTTTTCACTTGGTACGAATAAACCGAACATTTTTATCATTAAAATAAACTAATATCGTATAAATATAGCACATAAAGTTTGGAACATTACAGGAGTAAAGTTATCGCTGGGACCCTCGAGCTTATGAAAATCAGCAGCGTGTGAACGGAAATAATGGTTTATGCCTGTATTCTTAACCTGAATATTTCAGGATGACGCTAATCTAAGAATAATTGGAAAATTGCACAGAGCCTCGTTTTCACCCAATTTACCTATATATCTGGATTTATCTGGATACATATATAATATATTCGGATATGATGCACTCAGGTGTACAAGATTGTCATAGCGTCGATGACCGTCACTAACGTCTACACTGAGAAAAATAGTAACAAAATATACTAATTTATGCATTAAGTATGACTATTAATATTCGTCGGTATGTGAATTATTCTCAAAATCTTCATATGTCTTCACAGTGCCATACAAACTCGGGGATTCAATACTCAGATTTCGTACTTTTTGTACCCGAAACCGAAACCTCATTTTCCTCCGTGTAATTATGTTCAATACTTCTTAGGGCTGTTTTTTACAAAGGAAATCATAGTGGCACGTCGATAGAAACATTTCCTGATGTATAACCTATAATGGAGAGTATAGGTAAATTCAATATACGAGAAAATAATGATAGTTTAGTTTAAGCAGAGGTGCGAATTTCCTCCAGGCAAATGGGTCGATCTCGTACGAATACAGTTATGCAAATCCAAAAGGATCGCGAGCGCAGTCGTAAGACCGCGATATATTGCCTTATTCGCTCGTGTGATCCTTTGTAACCATGGGACCCTTGTAAACCCATAGAATCCAGCTTAAGATATCATCTAGAATATCCTGAGGAAGGTGATTCGCAGTTTTCACATAAAAACTGTACTGCCGAACTGACAGAGAAAAATTTAGCCTAATTAAGTATCAAAGAAAAAACATGCGAAAAATTCCGATACCCAATTGCTTATCGTGTTTCGTACTTAAAAAATGAATAGCAATAAACTTTCATCTGACGCAGAGATGTTCTCTGGTTGTTTCAAGGTGAAGGCTATTTTTCACGGATCCATTTATGGATATTTCCGAATGCTAAGCACGTATGGGGAGACTGAAATTACAATTGCCGCAGAGCTTCCATTAAAGCGTAAAGAACAAGAGAGATTAGAGAAGAGCAAAATATTCAGTGAGAGCATCTCGTGGTCTGAAGCCTACTTTGCTATTTTGCGTGCAAGCTCATTAATATTTCGAGTACCGAAGATTAGAGCTTGCGAACTCCAGAACTACACCTCAAGAATATCAGCTGGAGCTTCTTACGAAATTAGACAGCCAATATATGCTAAGATGAACGATTAGTGTTACGTCATTTTCCGTGGTCTCCTATATTCTGTCCACGAATAAAATGTGCATTGGAGGGGCGATTTTACTATGACGTTCAACATAAAGGCGTCCCTTATGTCACATTTTACGCGTGAATTAACTATACATTAATGTAATTCTGTTTTTCGAATATATAGAAAGACTATAAGAAATAGAAGTAATATAAGAATGTTCAATACTTTATTGGAAATTTAATAATATTCATTGATCATTGAATAGTAAAGCTATTATAAATATTTTGCACTAAGCTGTCTCGAAAGTTACATACAGTTTTGTATAATTCTGAAGTGGACTCACCTGCATCGAAACATCCGCTACGCCCATAGATGATGTGGTGGTGGTGGAAGTGGAGAGGGTGGCAACCCACGATCAAGGGTAACCAAAGAAGTGGGTGGATCAGGCATGGCAAACCTGAGTTTCTGCCAGAATAGTTTTTCACCCCAAGAGAGTACGGTGTGGGTAGCCATCCGTTTGCGGAGATCCGCGTCGAGATCTTGAGGCCCTACACCGCCTACCAGTAGAAGAATAACTGAACGACCCTTTTCTCGTAGAACATTTCTTAGGGCGGCTTTGAATTCGAAACGTGCCCATTCCCCATGAAGGAAGTTCCTAGATAGAACAAGGATGGTACGTCTTGAGGAATCAGCAGCCTCGTTTACAGCGTCGGCGACACTACAACCGGAACCGAGATCACGATAATGTAGACACAGACGATACGAGGATTCCAGACCAGGAGTCAAGGACCTGGAGACGAATGCTTCATCCTTGGCTGAGTAACTGATATAGGCGTCGAAGGGTCTGTCACTTTCCTCGAAGGCGGCAGTCTTATAGCATGCTCTCAAACCACAACGGCTTGCTGCCCATGCACGTAGAGTTCGACGATGTCGCAGGGCGCCACAAAGAAGACCGACCAGGGTGAAGAATAATGCTACCGCGGCAAGCAGTAAAGGTATGTAACCTTGAAGTGGACGAGTTCCAACGGCAGGAGTGGCTCCAGAAAGAGCTGCACAGTTTATTAAGGAGCCATTGCCTATTGCGTTTAAGGGAGAGCCCAAGGCGCAGGAGACACGTGCCAAGTCTGCTACCTTGGCCTGGTGCAGGGACACCCACTCGCGGAATCGGGCCAAATAGGTGCATTCGCAACTCCAGGGATTAGCGGCTAGGCCTATGTCCACTAGGTAGGGATTCTGGGCGAGTTGCCATAC
>JARQST010000449.1:222804-234846 GCA_030142225.1 Pachycephus smyrnensis | reverse complement strand
TGAGAAGTCAGTTCACCAAAATCATTTCCGTCGAGATATACTTCCGTAGCATCCATCGGTAGTCTTCCAGGTAGACTCGTGTATCCAGCTCGGGAGCAATCCACTACGTTGGCTGACCAGGACTGGTCATGGTAACAGGTGCAATTTGCCGGACACGTCATTTCGCAATCGCACGCATCAAAGTCACAGCAATGACATAGAGCGAAGCAATGAGTCTTGTACGTACAAAGAAACTGGGAAGGCGCCACCTCCAGCAACGGGGCGAACGATCTTCGTCTATCGTAAGGTAACCTACAATAGACTGAAGTCAGATCCATAACCTTAGGATGATGCCGTAGTGTCAAAGTGTTGATCCTCTGTAACCATTCCATAGTGCAATCACATTGAAATGGATTTCCGCCCACATAGAACTCTGGTAAAGCCCTCTCGGACGGCACTGGTGCCAATTGCAAAGCAGACAATTCCATACTAACAATTTGATTAGCATATAGATCCACCCTTGTGAGATTGACCTTAGCCACAAAGGTGTGCGGCTCTACCGTGTGTAATAAATTATCATTAAGAAATAGAAGTTCCAAAGAATCAGGCAGTGATGCCGCCGATATCCGAGTAATACGATTGAATGATGCATCTAGAGTCTGAAGTGAAAGACCAAGAGGAGACATTCCAAGGTCATCGATAACGTTCTTACGAAGATCAAGCCACTGCAGCCCTCGTGGTAATAAATTATAATCAAAGTGTTCAATGAGATTATCAGAAACGTTCAGCCACAATAAACCCGGTGCATCCAGAAACACACCACTGATATCCTGAAGTAGATTAGCATCCAGCCTTATAGCCTGTAAAGCCAGATTGGTAGAAAAGGCTCCAGTTTCGATCCTCTCAATCCTATTTCTGGCCAGATTGAGTATTTGAAGGGCAGGCAGCTCCGTGAGTGCCATCTTCGTGACGTTCACCAGTTCATTCCCGATAAGTCGAAGACCATAGAGACTCGTCATCCCCCGAAATCCTGGATGCTCCAAATTCCTGATTCGATTTTCCCCCAGGTCTACAGTTCTGAGCATTCTCATGTCATTCACCGCTGCGGGCACGCTGTCCAGGTTGTTTCCCGAGAGATTGAGATCCTGCATGCTCGAACAATTCCGAAATGCATCAGGATGTATCCCTTCTAGAAGGTTAGAATCCAGAGCTAATAAGGACAGTGCGAAGAGACCGTTCAGAGAATAGACATCCAAGTAAGTGAGCCTATTGCTTGTTAGTACCAGAGTATGAAGGTTGCTCATGGGTGAGAATGTATCGGCTAGTATAGACTCCAGCTCATTATCCTGTAGATTCAATATCTGTACAGTGTATAGATCCTTGAACAGCACAGGATCCAAGGTAGTAATTTTATTTTGTGATAAGTCCAATAGAACCAATCTTATCAGTCCCGAGAACGTGTTCGATCCGAACCACGTGCTCGTCAACGAATTCTTGGATAAGTCCAGAGTGACTAACTGCTTAAGTCCTTCAAAGAGTCCTGGAGCCAGGACACTCAAGGAATTATTTTGAAGATGAATCTCCGTAATGGACTCGGAAGTGTCCTTGAATAGATCAGCTGGCAATGCTACTACTTTATTATCAGATAAATCAAATATCTCTAAACTCCGCAGACCAGCCAGAGCTTTATCGTCGACCATATTAATTTCATTTTCAGCAATTCGCAATTCCCGTAATCTCTTCAGCGTGGAGAATCCTCTAGGTGGAAGTAACACCAGGTGATTCCTTGAAACGTCGAGGATCTGGATATCCAGTGAACATGAAGCGGGACCAGACGACCTCTCCTCCGCGTTCGCCAATACTGACTGCGGCTGTGGATAACCGCTTTCGCGAAAGCCAAGTTCCGTAACGTCCTGAAGTCTGTTACCGGTGACATTGAGATAGACCAGGGCGGCGAGGGAGCAGAATATTCCCTCGGGAAAGGACCAGATATTATTTGAGGCTAGATCGAGTCTCTCCAATTGTCCAGCTGCCACGAAGGCTTTTGGAGAGAGCTCCAGACTGAACGCAGGATAATCAACATTACGAGTTCTGATAGTAAGATTCCGTAAATTCCTTAAACCCTCTAGGGCATCGGAAGGCCAGCTGGACAATTTGCAGTCATCCAATCGAAGTTCTCGAAGATTATGCAAATGTGCAAAACTACCCCCAGCCAGACTACTTTTAGCCGGTATGTCAGGATCGCATTCCAATCCAAGTATGGCTGTTCTCTCAGCTGGTATAAGACTGAAGTTCGTAGTGTCAAACTCGCTGTTGATCGACCTTAGACTGCAGCTTAAAGATACTTCATCCCCATTACCAAAGGGTTGCCACGAGCAATCCTCAGGTGCTGCGTATCGTGACGTCTCAGCAGTCCCGTCACCAGCAACGAGACAAACCACGACATTACAGCCCATAAGTAAGCAGACGAATGTCCTGCCTGTCAGGGTCATCCTGAAGTTGCACTTCACAGTCTTGAGCTTATCACATCCCGTTGCACGACCCGCTTTATCCTGCGGGATAGCTATCCATTCCTCATTCTAGAATACAAAACTGTTAACACGCCCTCGTTCCTACGTTCGCGACAGACTTCAGTGTCTCAACGGTGAAACCTCATTAAAGTGAGACAAATAATTCCGACCGATGGGTCGGAATGTTATCCTGTGTAGCAGTGTAACGAGGTCATTAACTGATTCATGTTATTTAACGACAGACCTGTAAAGTCAATTATGTACCGACCTGCACGGCACGACGCGCTACGCGATACTGACTACCCGGAGTGAATCCCGCTTACTGTGTGTACACGGGGGGACACTTTGTGATGCCAATGACTGGTCCTGGTCGGTAACTTTGTCCACGGAGTGGGGATGGCTCCCACCCTCACCGCTATCCGACGAACATTCCCGAGACACTCCGAACATCCACGACGTATACCCGGCATAAAATCCAATATACCTAAGAAAGGGTCTAAGTTTCCTCTTTCGCTTTAGCCTACTATCATATTTCTGCGAGATGCCAGAATCCAAAGGTTCGGATTGGGACGAGCATGCGGAATATTGCTTTGCGCTTGTTCTACCTTCTATTTCAGTTCCATTCTTTTTTTCGCCATCCTTTTTTACCTTCTCTTTTACGTCTCTTATTGGAGAACGATAGATTCTGACTTGCCATCCATTCTGCTCTTACACTAGGATATTTAAATAATACCATGGCACAGGGTATGACAATATTTTTAAAAGGATATTGTTTTACAAAAATCGAGTATAATTAGCTGACACAGTATTGTTATTATAATTAATGACAAGTGTTTAATTTGTTTCTCTTGTAAATATTACAGTTTTAATTAAAAATGTTAATAAACGGTTTGATCGAAGTGACGTGACAGTTGGTTCTATTTGGGTATTGTCTGGCGCGAACTGGGTGCCGTTTTTAATTTTATGAAAATTAATAGGGGAAATTAGTATTCATGAGAATAGGATGTAACGTGACTCTTATTTTTCCTGTCACGGTGAATCATTGGCTTCTTCACCTGTCATCCTTACCTGAATTCTTGACAAGCCATCACGCACACCTAACTGGCGCTTGATCTTGACAAAGAAAAAAAAACAGCCAACAATACTTCAAACAATCTAGCCAGAACTTAGAAATAAAAAAGAAAATACTCTATCAAAATATCTCACACAAACCATAGAAAATGCAGTAATTTCAAATAGTTACCCCATACCGTGATGATGTTACAACGGTTTCGTAATTACGACCTAAATTTCGATTCCTAGTATGTCAATTGAATGAAATTACGTTCCAAAAAGAAAATTTCGACGATTCTCGAAAAAAGTCATTGCTCATCGTTACCCATAAATGAAACCATAAATAACTCGATGCTTTCTCGGAGAGATAAAGAAAAAGGAAAATAAAGAAGTAAAGAAAGGAGAACAGCAGTTAGTCTCGCTCCGATACCATTGTAACCAAGATATCGGTTCATTTCGTTTCGAGATTTCGCATCCGGTCGACGCGGTCTTCCAATCAGACTTCGACAATGGGAAAAAATCGTTAATTTTTTTCTTTTTCTCTTTTTACCACCTCTAGCCCTTCTTTCGACTACTGGCTCTTTCATGCGATGTGAATCGTGGAGAATTCCACGAAGGCAGATGCGTGTCGAGTGCGCGTCGGCAAAGGTGCCAAACGAATAAATCGATCCCCTGGCCAGGATCGAATTTCCTTCCCTGTGGGAGGTACTAGGCCCTGTTTTTGGGTCCGTTTGACTTTTGCACCCATCAAAATTTCTATTCGAAATTTGCCCCTTCTCATCTCCAGCCTCTTTCTAGATTCGACCCACCCTTAGACACGCTAATAACCAAGCTGTTGGAGTTTCCTGGCATCTCCATTAATGCATATTAGTTTGTTTCTAGTAATTTTACAACAAAGCTTGCACTCGAACGTACAAATCCTTGACTGAGAACATTTGAAGGTATAACCTCAGAGAAAATCTTGTTCATGTCCTAATAAGTATTCTCGAAATCTAAACAAAGTTATATCGTAATTGTATGCAACACGCGAAAGACATCCTCGTGGCACTTACTAATTTGAAATTGAACAAAGATTCGGCTGTTGCGAAAAATCGATGCCGCCTATTTTACGAGTTGGGACACGCACGTGTTATTAGTGCCAGATTGGCGAAGACGAATGCACGTTAAACCGGCTCGATTGGATTGACACACAACGGCCTGGCTGAATTAGTGGCCGCAACTTTTATTCGGCAGACTCGTTCCTTCCAAAGAGTACCACCATTCGCCTTTTTAGTATACCCAAAAAATATCTCTTATCTGTACTAATACTTTGCTGGTACGAGTAACAGGGAACAAATAAAGAAATATTCCATCTCAGTATCTTAATCCCCTGCACATAACCTGCCGTAAATCATTTTTGAACACCTAGTATTAATATGGTACATATACCTGATGATAGTATTTACACTGAAACAAACGTTACTATAACTACTGGAATGAGGAAGTTCAAGAAAAATTGCAAAGGGTTTAAATAGGCATTACGTATGCATTTGCTGAATAACACAAGCCATGAATATTCTCTTATTGTTTGATCTTCCGAAGATATCTATATACTATATATATATATATATATATATATATATATATATATATTCTGAGATATATTTCAACTTAGTGCAATTAGTATTAGCTATTATTATTGTTACCTAGAACTAGAATAATGAGAAATTTCCAAATGCCTCAGTGGGTAAGTTCAGGTAGGATGGAGTTACGCGGCACTGCAAGGCGATGAACACGTTTTTGTACCGTGTTGGACCAATTAATTAGTCTGGTTTATTACATGGAGCTGAGAGGAGCGTTGTTTCGGATCTTCCCCGAATTCGCACTAACCTTTTCTCTATCTCTCCGTTTCTCTCTTTTGCCATTTTGCTCTTTCCCACGAATTACTCCCCCCTCCCACCCCTCCTTTCTCACTTCTCTTCGTTATTGCCCCATTCTCTTCTTCTTTAGTCGAGCAGTTACGCGCATTGTCGGCTCGTTTGTATTTAAATTTATATCGCAAGGTACACCCTACTAGAAACGCCCACCTATTAATTTTCGAAGAAAAACATGAAGAGAGCAGAAAAGAGTAGCTACGAGAGGAGAATATTTATGGGAAGGTATCACGTTCTTGAAAAGATAAAACCTTTTTCTTTATACATAATGAGTAGTAATTACAGGAAAATTCACTGTAAATCATTATTGATCTTTAAATATATCTTCTACTAAAAAAATATCTTTGATAAATTAGAAACGTCGAAGAAAGACGGTTCAAAAATTATTTCGTTATATTTTTTTTGTGTATACTTCTATAATGCACATGAATTCCTTTTACATTTTGAAATTGCATCATGCATACATATTCGAGGGCGATTAGAAAAATTGTATTATATCGTTCTTGCTGCAAATGACTATCTAAAGTTACATGTCTGATGCAACTTTCCATAAATTTCATATTCGTAATTATACCGTGTATCCCTTTGTTAAAATCCTAAAAAATCATATCGGAATAACAGGAAAAGGCAAAAAGCAGGTCATAAAATTTGTATAATTAACTACAATACAAAATCTAATCTCATAACAAGAATCTCGCATTTTTGCCAAACGAAACTGGCACAAAATTTCCTATAATAACATTTATAGAAGGCTATTCAGTATTACACCACCTAAAGGCGGTTGTACCATAGAAATTAAATGGACTAACTTTAGTTGATACAATACTCCAGAGTAACCCTATGTGTATACTCTTTAGCTGGCGCTGCTCATGTTTGCCCGATGCGTTGGACTTAAACGCAAATATTTGTAACGTAAAAAAAATGGAGTCAATTACATTTAGCACGTTGTATTCCGCTTATATAATGACAGCGAAAAATTCATAATTAAAAAACAAAAAGAATATGTTATATTGCGATAAAAAACGTATATGAATAATATAATATATTCTAGCAAGTTTTTATGAATGCCCACATATCGTTTCACGAATTTTCATCGAAATGCATATTTGCCCACTGCTTTGCAGAATATAAATTAGTAACAAAGCGCACTAACAAACCGTTTCATTATATCTCACTAAAAATAGATTACAAGAAGGTGGCCTCTGTGCACCGATGCAGTTGCTTGATAGCTATATATATATATATATATTTTAATGTAATTTAAATACGGCCCATCGTTACCGTGATCATTATGCACCATCATTATGAAAAGTATGGTTTAATAAACCGAACTTCAGTTTCGTCAGGTACATATCAACCGAAGAAAAATCGTAAATTGGACGTCGAAATGACGTCGTTATGATTTTCTTTTTTCAAGACTATTTTAAACACCATATTGCATCACATCCATTTGTCATGCAATCATTAAGGGATCCTGTGGAGACGAGATACCAAACTGTGAAACGACGTTATGTTTCACTATGGGCAGGTACTAGAGTGCACATGCGCCAGTCATTAGAGTTTTTATCAAAATGAAATCATCCGTGTATAATTGACAAGATAATTTATTTTAAAAAATTGTTGAACTTCAGTAATTATTTATACAAAACATAACTACGCAGATTGTTACGAATATATCACATAGTGTGTATTTCCAGGTGGAAAAAAAGCCATATTAAAAATATACAGATCGTATATAGTTTATACACGATTTTGCCCACATATGCGTTGTATATGAATCGTATATGAAATTTACATTAATTAAGAATTGTAAATGATAAACAATACCTTATTTGTGTATAAATATTATTTGGATTTTACTGAAACTGTGTATAAACAAAATTTTAGCTCTGATTCTATAGATTAGAAATACTAATAAGAATACATTTTATTTTTTACATTACATTTATATATATACATACATATAATTTATATTACATGTATACTCTAAATTCTATCTTGGTATTGACTTGAATAAGCATTTATCTGGTAAAAAAACTAATTTCATGTCAATTTACAAAATCAATTTCGCACAATTATAGTATATTAAACTAAACAAACATAGTCTTTGATGCGTACAATTTTTTTTCGTTGCTATTGACTGGTACAGGCGCGAGTTCGATAAGTATCGCGGATAGGAATAACATAATCCAAGTCAATACCTGTTGGAGTATGAAATACAGATTCCTTTGCAGTCGGTGCACGGAGGATTAATTCCCTAGTGATAGCATATAAAGATTCATTACACTTCATAAAAAATTAGATTTATACACAATTTCAATAAAATCCAAGTCCTATTCATACACAAGTACGGTGTTGTTTATCATTAACAATTTTTACTTAACTAATGTAAATTTCATATACGATTCATATACAACGCATATGTAGGCAAAATCGTGTATGAATTGTATACGACTTGTATATTTTTAATTTTTTTTTTCCACCCAGGTGAATCAAATCTCCATTAGGACGATTGAGTACAGAATTATCCGGAAACACGTAAAACCGTAACGGACTTACATGATTTAAGGGTCTCGTGCAGTTTATGGAGGTACCTATGGTTAAAACCTAGAGCATCATCATTATGGCTACGTACTGGTCTGTTCGTCAATTTAACGAACTATGGTTCATTACGCAGTTCTGTCTTCAAATATGCATATCTTGTGCAATTCCCATCGCAGAGAAAGATGTACGCGAGAACTTATTGTTTATAAGGAATTGTATTAATCTCGTTGAGCAAAATTGAGTTACGCATTTCTTTCAAGCGTTCCCGTTAAGGCGACTGGGGAGTGCAAACGGCCATCTTGAATTTCCAATCACGTAAATCGTAAATTACACGGAATTGTTGCATTATGCTTATCAAACTCGAGTGTACGCAGATTTGTATAAGTTCCACAGTTACTGAAATGGCACTTTTGTAAGGAATAATTGCGAAATAAAAGAATGAGACGCATGCAAAATTTTGGCACGAGAATCTTTCACCTCAAAAAATTGCATGCGTCTCATTCCTTTATTTCGCAATTATTCCTTACAAAAGTGCCATTTCAGTAACTGTGGAACTTATATAAATCTGCGTACATTCGAGTTTGATAAGCATAATGCAACAATTCCGTGTAATTTACGATTTTCATGATTGGAAATTCAAGATGGCCGTTTGCACTCCCCAGTCGCCTTAAGCGAGCATAAATTTATAAGAAATTACGGGGTCCGAGGGGACTAGCTACGAGCCTGCCGGGCGCTGTTCGGCAAGGGAGTTACCGACGGAATGCAGCACAGCCCAACTACGGGAGTTTCGTTCTAACGTCCTTGCGATCTTGATGGCACCAGGTAGTGTAGTGGCGGCACGGAGCCTTGTATCGAGAAAGGTGTGATTATGAACACTAAGAAACAGATTTACCCCAAAAAACACTGTCATGTAAAAAACTTCGCCAAGTACAGGATTGATGTGAATTCTTACCAGGTATGTAAATATGAAACCGGAATTTTTGTATAGAAAATACACGTTTATTGTATGAAAATGATAAAAAATATTTTATTCAAAGTATTACCCATCGCTAGCTATACATTTTTACCACCTATCTGACAATTTGTGGATGCCACGCCAAAATACTGTTGCTCCTTTGAGGCAAACCAGTCATCGAGCCATTTTCGTACATTTTCGTAACAAGTGAAGCGGTGCTCAGCAAATGCGTGTCTCATCGATGGAAATAAGTAGTAATCGGACGGAGCCAAGTCTGGTGAGTAAGCCGCATGCGAAAGTATTTCCCAACTAAACGCCTCAATCGTTTCTTCGACCAGTTTTGCTGTGTGTGATGGTGCATTATCATGAAGCACAATCACTTTGTGTTGCCTTTTTTCATATTCTGGTCGTTTTTCACGCAAAGCTTGATTCAAATCGATCATTTGTTGTCGGTAGCGTTCAGTATTAACGGTTTCGCCAGGTTTTAGCAGCTCATAATAGATCACACCCTTCTGATCCCACCAAACACAGAGCATTGTCTTCCGTCCATAGCGATTTGGCCTTGCAGTCGATGTCGATGGTTCGCCTGGAGTTACCCATGATCTTTTACGTTTAGGATTCTCAAAATATATCCACTTTTCATCGCCAGTCACAATTCGATGGAGAAATGACTTTCTTTTGTACCTGGCGAGCAGCATTTCGCAAGTGGTTTTTCGGTTTTCTTGCTGTCTTTCATTCAGTTCATGTGGAACCCATTTTCCCATCTTCTGGATCTTTCCCATGGCTTTCAAACGTATGGAGACGGCTTCTCGTGTCACATTTAATTGATCCGCGAGTTGTTGTTGCGTTTGAGCGCCATCCTCATCCAACAATGCTTGCAGTTCGCTGTCTTCAAACTTTTTCGGTAGTCTTCCACGTTCTTCGTTTCTCACGTCAAAATCGCCACTTTTGAATTTTTTAAATCACTCAAAGCACTGTGATTTACCAAGAGCATGCTCACCGTAAGCTTCGACAAGCATTCGATGCGATTCTGCAGCATTTTCTTCAAATGGTAACAGAAAATCAATGCTGTCCGCAAATCGGTAAAAGCCTACTAAGAAACATATAGTTTTAGAATACTATTAGTATACTCAAAGAAAGAAGTTTGAAATTCCTGGCACGGACCCGCCAAGTAGTACTCGATAAGGAATCACTTAACTTTGTACAAATTACTGAATGACAATTAAATTATAATCAAATATAAGCAGCAGTAATAACACAAAAATGTAGTGAAGACGTTACAAGAAATTTTGCAAATACAATTAAAATGATGAGTTAGTGCCAAATCATGTAATAAGTAGATACATTGTGACCTATGTATTTGGCATTATAATATGATTTCACTATTTTTTGCATGTTGAACAATAATGTAAGAATTCACATCAATCCTCTACTTGGCGAAGTTTTTTACACGAAAGTGTTTTTTGGGACGATATCACAAGTTTTTGTCCTTCAACAGGTTATGTTAAAGAAATTCTAAACACACGAAATCTGATACGAAATGAATGTGACTTCGTTACAGATATTGAATGTAAATACATTGTGACGTCTGTCATCAGAAAAATATATTGCGTTGCCGGAACGTATTTGAAACAAAAGTGTAGTCTTCAATGCAAAGTGCAATTCATCTGAAAGAACTATAACTCAATCCATAATTACATAAAGTGAAGAAACAATTAAGCAATATAAAGAAATTTACGCACGCAATATAATAATAAATGCATTTAAGATTGCACTTCAAAATGCCGTCCAGTCATGTCATTTCAAATAGTGAACACGGTTAAATAAGATAAGATAAAGATCATCAAATGGTTCGTTATGGCGGATATGCACTTGGCGCCCTCTTTTTACATCGGAGATGTTTTTGCCCAGCATTTCGCTATTTTTATGAAACTTCCGTATAAAGCTTATAATAATCACGTATCCACCTATATTAACATTAGTATACAGAATATTATGCTAAGTCAGATGATATTATATATAATCCTTCTATTGGGAAGAAGAATTCTACTGCGGAATGTGAAGCTGGAATAAATCAAGTAAAATCGCATTGTACTTCGAGATATAGGGAAACAGACTTTTTAACACGTAATCACGTATTTCAATAGAAATGGATACACTTCCGCAAGACCTCCACCGAGTACAGCGAAGCTCATTTACGTAATTAATTTTGTGATCAAACTGAGCTTGGATTTCAAGTTTCAGGAGCGATTTGTGTTGTTTGTCAATGCTTTTCGTTCGGAATAACTTCCCTTTTGTGCCTGCCTTCAAGCAGGACAGTCGGGAGTTAAAAACCTAGCGGGCAGCATAATAACACTGAACACTGAGCGGACAATTTTCTATGAAATACCTTAAAAAAATCTACACGTCACAGTATTACAAAACTAATGTGTCGAACGCGCTCGTTTCACTCGTTCGCCACGCTAGATGCGAGAAACTACGTGAAGGAACAGCGAGACACCCTGGACTTCTACGTCCGACACCTAGATGTAAGACCATGGAGAGGAAGACCTGGACGCCCTGAACCTCCACATCCATTACCTAGACACATGAAACTACGGAGAGGAACACCTGGCCGCCCTGGACCTCCAGATCCGTCACCTAGACACAAGAAACTACAGAGAGGAACACCTGGACGCCCTGGACCTCCACGTCCGTTACCTAGACACAAGAAACTACAGACAGGATCACCTGGACGCCCTGGACCTCCACGTCCGTTACCTAGACACAAGAAATTACAGAGAGGATCTCCTGGACACCCTGGGTCTCCACGTCCGACACCCATAATATGGGGATCTACGTCGAAGCACATACATACGCGCGCTGCGCACGAATGTCGGTTCTCCTGTTTATACGGGCTAAAAACTTAATAATTTTATACTGTTGTGAAAGCAGCCGTATATTATCTGAAAATTCACTATGAACGGAACGTTGACGGACAAAATTTGTTTGATTGTGTTGTGTATTGGTGTATCGCCAGCGCCATCCGTCGTGTAAGAAAATAAAGAAGGCAAAGCAGTCAGCGCCATCTGTTGGGTCAAAAAGTAGA
>JARQST010000449.1:202553-222704 GCA_030142225.1 Pachycephus smyrnensis | reverse complement strand
GCCCTGATCTCGTACACCAATCTCTTAGACTTTGGTGGCAATCAATTCAGAACCCTCGATTCCTATAATGAATGTGTAAATAAATTTTTCTCATATATAGCAGTTCATAAGATATTTGATTCCAAACACAGGTACAAGAGTTGACTCGGGTAAAGAGTCTCGGCTGGCCGTGCCCTGTACAGCCGGTTGCCTGTACTTGGCGCGAGACGTGACCGAGTCTCTTGATTCAAGTCAAACAAATTACTTTTAACCCTTCGTTGTCTCACTGGTGCAAATTCTCATCAGCGGTTTTCTATTTTTCTGTTTATCACTTTTAAATCGCTTCGACCCGATCTATCCCCCTACAAGAAAAAGAATTAAATTTGATCAATTTGAAGCGGAGATATAAGCCACTGAAAACGCAGAAGCCAAATTCACACTAGTGTGACAAAGTCGGATGCAAAAAAGTGTGACCACGAAGGATTAAATAAAGTAAATGCTTTATTTCAACAGTTCCAATAAAATATACATTTGATACTAGTTACTGTTTGCTTGTTTCATTTTTTGTCATAAAAGAGTTATGGTTTGTTTATATCGTAACATATGTAGGGTGCGTCCCGAAATTCACTGCTAATACTGCGATCATCGTCATATCCCTGTTTATTTGTATGCAATTGAGTGAGACACCACCATGCTCGCAATACTGGCAGCGACTGTCAAAACTTACTTAAGATAGTGAATTTTTTTTTGGTGTAAAGCCCGTTTGAGTATGTAATTAATTCTTTAGAATTGTATATAATATTTTTTTTATTATAGTCAAACTAATTGTAAATTTCTAATTGTATTAACCTTTCTTAGGGACCGTTCCCGTTGCCGCGGTTTAACAAGTTCTACTGAAGGGAATCGTTCGTTTCTGTAGATTGTTTAAGGCGATTAATTCTTGTCTTAATCTTCGTTATTTTTTTAATTGTCAATTTTATTCTCAAATTAATATTGTTCATTATTCAATACTTTATTTGGTTCATGAGACAGTTCGTTCTGTTCTTATCATATTGTTCGCGGATTCCGTCCGTTTGTCGATTCCGTTTTCTATAAAATTATCTAGTTTGTTCGTTCGTACAGTCAGTCTACGAATACAATATGTTTTTTCAGACATCGGAAGAAATAAAATTCTTAGCAAGCCACACGTGGCTTTGCACAAAATTGAAGTAGAAGTAAGAAACAGAAAGGAAGGTGATAGTCACGAATGAGATGATCAAAAAGACGAGTTAGACAATAATGTAAATGATTGTGACATGCATGATGAAGAGGAAGATGATCTTGAAAATTTTTTTCTCCATTCTATAAATGTTTCTGTATCGTTTCGTTATTATCTTTGTGTTGTTAATATTAAATTATTTAAAAATTAAAGCAAAATTCACAAAACGGAAAAATACGTCTTGTCCAGAGTCATCTTTAATATCCACCAGTAACCGCTGTAACACTTATTCTAAATCATCCTGTATACTTGAGCGACAATCAACTGGTGGCTCAAGAGCTGAACAAACATGTAGAGGCTAGAGCGTGTCAGGTCCTGTCCACTTCGTACGCTTCGTCCACTTCATCCACTTCGGCCACCTGGTCCCATCCATTTCGCTTCTACCTGGCATCATCATTTCCCTTTCGCTTCCACTTCAACGCCATTCCATGCGTACGTGACATCCATTTAAAGTCATGCATGGCCAGCAGCCGTATATGTAGATACTAATCGGAAGGACTACAACAACGATGCGTAAAACAGTGGCGCTGATGATAAAAGTATCACTGCGTAAATCATAAAAATACGAATATCAATAATTTTTATGAATTGCAGGTTCCGCAAGGCTTACTACTAAAATTTCGTAATCGGAAATTATCCGCATGTTGTCGAAGGGACGAGCGATAAAAATTTTCTAAATGGGTAAAATGGCAAAAGCCGTAGTACAAATAGCGTAACAAATTTGGGAACTTTTCATGGTTAATCAGAAAATTCGATCGATCTTTACATCCCGGACGCAGATATGGGATAATTTCGTTTCCACGAGGGCGAACGATCGTCGCAGTTTGAAATGCAGGGAGTATGGCGAATCGCAACGAGCAACCTCATTCTTCTGGGGACTCCGCGTGCTTCCGTGAAATTTCTGGAACGTGGGAAAAATTGACGAAATATCCCTGATACATATGCATACCAACCCTTAATAATTATTGGGATAAGTATGCACTGTTTCTATGTTGAGGATAGGATGCTACGCTATTTGAATTATTTCTTATAAAGTTGTTGATATTACAATTTTCAAACGTTGATTGCTGCAACGATTTTTTGTCTAGTGGGTTTTATTTTATTTTGATGGACTACAAACTTTATTTTTATTCAGACTTTTTGGTTACAGCATGCCGTGCTGAGAGGTATGTGAATGCATCGTGTAGAAGTATAGGGAACAATGTAACGATTTTTAAAAATAACGATTTTTATTATACAAGGTAAATTTGTGGAACATAACATGAACCTGCCGTAACCTATTTCCTGATTCTATACAAAAAACGTGAACCTTTTGTTCATCTTGTGAAACGTTAACATCGAAAAATAGGAACTGTCAGTTGAGTAAAACGAAAAGCTTAGATACAACAATACAAAACGCTAATAACGAGCGAATAAAAAATTGTCAAAAAATTCACAGCCCACAATTATACTTTTATTAATTAATGCAATGAAATTTTATGCAAATAATTAAATTGTATGTTATCAAAAAGTGATATTTTCACACACGTGACATTTTGTAGCTGAATTGCGTCTTCGTGTGGAAAAAAATGATCTGTCAATGCCAACCTGGCCTTGTTTAAAAAATTTGATTTCTATAATTTTCCAAGACAAATGCAGACTTCTGAAAATAATTTATAAACCTTCGAAATCGTCATTGAACAACCCCTATACAGGGTGGCTCGGTCGTAACGCTGAAATTCTCCGACGAGATGATTCCTTATGGCTAGTTCTTCGACACCCCTTGAAAGCTTTTCCCGTTGTCTCGGAACTCTTATACGCAAAGCTGAGTCCCTCAATAAGAATTGTCAACGTCTCAAGAGAGGATTCTTTTCGACTTTTCTCACAGACTTTGCATCCTCGCGACACTTCGCGCTGAATCGGGTACAATTGTCTAAGAAAAGTTGCCAACATCCGACTGAAAAGGCACTCTTGATACGTACTGTCGTCTCTAGAAAATTCGAGAAATTGTGTCAAGTTATTTTCATTTTTATAGAATTTTCAAACGGCCTCGTATACCTACCAGGCGTTCCAAGGACAGTGCCATGCGCAACGAACGCGCCCACGGCAGCCTGAATGCCAGCAACTCGACAAGGGATGATTTCACCAGAAAAATTTGGTATCCATGTCATGGCGTTATCGACTATCGATAATTTAAATCTAAACGAATTTTCGAAATATCCTGGAAGTTTAGTGATACGGCCGTTGTGCCATTACGCACCCCATTCCCCTCACGGGGAATGTTATTTATCGGCGATGTGGGTCAGCGTGAATTAATTAGTAAAGTTTGTTGAAAATTTCATGGAGATAAAAACGGCGAGTTGCTCGTTTAATGCTCAAATTTTTGTCATATTTATAAAAAAAATATATTTACACTTTACACTCGCGAGAGTCGGGAGGTACCGAATGAACAAAAAAATATGCATATGAAAAAATGCGTACGCATACGAATATGTACGTGAACTCGTGCAGACGTATCTACTAGAGCGACAGAAATAAATGTGTAAAAATTGTCTGAACGAGCGGCCGATGCTCGCACGTAAACGGATGAAATATTTTTCTGATAAGAAGAGCGCGACTTTATTAACTCGTCCGATATAAATGGCCGTGTTGTGGATTTATTAATGGGGAACGTGCCCCGCGTCCTAAGCCGCGGATAGGCCTAACGACCAATGAAAAGGGTAAAAACTCCCAGGAAGGATCCAACCCCCATTTTTTTTACTTTCTACCCGCCACTCGGCGTATCCGCCAGGAAAACAGGGAAGATCGACGAGAGAAGCTAAGGTTAAGAGGTAAATTGATTTCACGATAAACCTTAAGAAAAATATTTTACCCGGAATTTCTTTTTCAGGAAAAGCGATAGGATATCAACCTCATTTTCTTAGGGATGCCACGGAATGACCATTGCATAAATAAGATACGAATGATAAAACATGACAAACAAAGTATCCAATTTACACTGATTTATGAACCTTATACACATCATGAACAAGCATATGAAAGTAAAATTTTAATCATTAAATTTTTCATATTTGTCAAAAACAATAAAACTATATATTTTGATAACCAAATATTGGTATCACTGTGTGTGCAATATTAGAGGGGACAGATGGTCTCACTTGTCAGCCATCAATGTACGTAATACACAAGGAACGTGTGGAAACGCAGCGAGACTGAAACGACGTGTAATCCATGTTCCTTGGTAAATCTGCGCCACTAGTTCTCAGGTCCTCGTTACCATTTTGATGAGCAAACAGCCACGAATCTCAAGGAACGAAGGATGGCGCCATTGTCTCCACAGGAAACCGTCGAGCAATAAGCTATGTACGTGCAGTTTAGCGCATTATCGTAGCGAACGGCTGTTTGCCAACGCGTTTGTCACGTTGCCTGAAACACGCTATACACAAATAACATACCATTGGCGATAACACCTACCCAACCATGAAACATCCACTACCAAGTCCATAATACTCTCCCCGTTCATCTATCTCGTGTATGACTTCTACGAAATTTGACCAAAGAAATTATTACCATTATTTAACGATATCGAATAGACAGGATAATATTTTATTTACAAATATACATGATGCTTTATTTTTTTGTCTATTTTTAGACTCAACGTTCGAATTGTACGAAGGTCTACTTTATGTTTTGTTTGCGATTCTCTGCATTCCATTTCTTTGTTTTATTAGCAGGGACTGCGCATGCGCTAGTACCCCGCACTACCAAAAATTGAACGCACAAATATCCAGTTTTAGGAGTATTTACAGGTTTCGGCAAAAGTTTGCTTCAATCCTGGAGGAACCACCTCGTTGATCGTGGTATCCCCTACGTTAGGTTAGTATGATACGAAGCTGCATAACTTCTAAGGTATACGACTGAGCGGGTAACTTCGCTTTCGAGAATTTGAGGAAAACAATAGATTGTCAAATTGACGCATTCTCCATCCATCGGCAATTATTGAAATTGTTCTTTGACGTTTTTTGTTCTTGGTAATGACGTAAGCCTAAGTTCACGGTAGGTAGGAAGTTGCTATTTTTAATGTCTAATCGGTTACTTAATATCCCTTAATTGGAACGACGAAGGAGCTTCTGGAGGTACAAAGAAAGAAAAATTCCCACGCGGCTTAACGAGCGGGTTAAATAAAGAATTAAACGAACCGTAACGAGGTGGAATTTGCATAATACAGATTTATTGCACTGTAATAGGAAATACGAATGGGACAAAGAGAACGAACGCCAGGAGGGGTCAGATGTATAAAACCAAAATCCATAAGGCAATTTTGACGAATTTTTACCTTGGCCCCTTTTTGTCAAAATTATACAGAAGACGCCGCAAATTACAATAAAAATGTAAACGCCAATTTCCAAGCTCCTCATTTCGCAATCTTGCTGAATTATAATGACGGCTGAAGGAAGTTCTTTATAGGTTTCCTTTTTACATTGAACGTCATACAGCCGTAGTTATATGTATGACGTTTGCATTACGTCATCCGCTCGATCGTATAACGTTTCTCATTGCGGAAGAAAAAAATTAAGTTATAAAAAAATACCCAAAAAAAATTATAGATTCAAATGCTCTGCGGCCGTTTTCAGGGTTACAAGTTTCCTCAAATAAAAAAGGTGTAATAGGATTTACTGGTTCACCCCGTTTCATACTCACTCACTCCTTCATGGAGGCACTCACGGTACTGTCTAATCCTCTTAGAGAGTGGCGCATTTTAAGGAAAGTTTAAACTTTAATCACTGCTAAATGGCCTACGGCTCCTCCTATTCCTTTCCCACTATAAGAACTCCAACCCTCTCTGGATCATATTATTATCTTTGTTGTTATTATTATTGTTATTATTTCGAGAGTGTGCAATCTACTGATAGGATCTTCTCTTCTCTTCTCAATTTCTCTTTTGCACATATTTCTTTTCTATATTTTCTATGGATTAACTTTCTCTGAAATTTCTATAATATGTAGATATTTCTATGTAGGAATTCCACATTTTTATAGATACATTGGGGAAAAAAATGTTCGTACAACAACGAGGCGGAAGTAAAATGAACTGTTTCTGGGTTCAATTTTTTATTCAGAAACGTGAAATATTTTACATTTGTTTCTATTAGAGTCCAAATGTAATAAACCTTTTGTACATGATTGAATAAAAAAATTAAACTACAAATTTACAATTTATTTTACTTTGATCTTCATGTTTTACGAATATCATTGAACTTTATTAATTCCTTTAAAATTTATGAATTTATGGATACGTGTAATGTGCCCGAATTTAATAATTAATCAAATAAAATGTGATACCATGCGACCCGACTAACTTTTTAACTTCATTGAGAAAACGCTGATGCATCCCTCGTTATTCCAAGAGGTCACCAATAGATAAAGAATATTTGAGAGAGAATAGAATTATTGAAATGCGAATCCTCGCTTTAATAATTCAATTTCGACTGAATTTCGTAAACCAATCGCGTGTGTTAAAGTTACCCCCATCAAGACATCATGAAAGTATCATGGCGGTTTGTTCGATCGAACGATGAATCGCCATGACAACCATCAGCAACTTCACTTTAGTCCATCGACTCGGTTCAGTAACGCCTAACCTTATAACCAAACTTTTCATCAGAAAGTTATCTCTTTTTCTGCTGTTTAAATTATCTTTACAAAATGAATTTCGGAGCATTTCCATTTCCACCTTGTGCACCGCTTAAGCCGCGTCGAAATCCCGTGGATGTTTTTGGCACTGCGAATATCGCTGCTGGACACAGATTACGAGAAGCCAACAGTGGCTGCCGATATATGGAACAGTTTTACGACCTCAGAAAAGGTACCACTGTGGATCCCAAGGAACTCGAAGAACGTAGAAAATTGGAAAGACTAATATCAACAGTTGCTTTCGAGCACCGGACTGAGAAGCGAATTATTCGAGAAAAGATTCGTCAAGGCGTGGAACAAGGTAAAAAAATATTTGAAAGTTACATAAAAGTACATTTGACGTGGGAGAAATATTTTTTTAGGTAAAATGTACGTTAAAGAGTATTTATTCCATCCTCAAATTTGTCTTCGAATAATTAATTGAATATATTGCATATTTAAGGGATGGCAGCCTATGATCAGGACATAGAGAAACGCCGCGAGAAATTACGAAAATTAATAGTTTTGGAGGAGACTGCTCTTACGAATGAAATCGTGGAGCTGGCAAGTCGTGGAGAGGACATGAAACTAGAAGAAATGCGAGTCCGGGCTGAGGAACTTCGAAAATCAAGGGAGGACGAGCGTTTAGCATTGGTAGCTGCTAAGAGGATGCAGCAATATCTATCGAGATGTCCCGACGCACGAGATTTTTCCTCAATAAGGATTGCAAAGGACGTAAAGCACTGCAATCTGGTTCAGATGGCAGAAAACGAGGCCAGACGAAGATCCAAAAAAGAACTCGATATGCTCTGGCATCGTTTGATGCTCAAGGAAGTAGAAGCTAAGAAACTACGTGAAATCGAAGATCTAAAAAGGAAGGATCTAGCGAATAAGGAAGTCCTGGAGACTCTAAGGAAGCAGGTCGCCGGTAAGGAGGCCCTGAACGAGGAACTCAAACGCATCGAAGAAGAACAAAAGAAACATCTGGAGAGATTATGGAACAATATTCGCGAAGAGGAGCTAAAGAATCTTGCGCGAGAACGAGAAAAGCGTGCGAGGCTGAAAAAGGATCTGGAGAATCAGCTAATAGTTGCCAAAAGGACATTAGCCGAGAGAGCCAGACAAGAAGCTGAGATAAATAGGATATTCAGGAACCTGAACGAGGCCGAATTGGCTAGGGAAAAAAATATCCTAAGGGAATCTTCTCAGGCTCTTCGTAGAGAAATGCTGTCCTATCTGAAGAACCTGGAGGATCTTCGAGTCGAGCAGGCACGCCAAGACGCTCTCGTGAATGAGATTGTCGAGAAATCCTATAAGGACACTCTGGCGCGTAAGGATCTCGCGCTGAGAAAATTTCAGGAGGCGAGAGAACGTGGACTTCGCGAGGTTCTAGAAGGACGTGAGATTCAGTTGGAAGCTAAGAGACAGAAGGAAGAAAGAGAGCGTATACGAAAAAACGAGGAGAGAGAAATTCTCGATAAGAATTTGGAAAATGAACAAAAACTGGAAATCCTTGAGCGTAACAGACAACGTGAACGTGCCTTGAAGTACAGACAGGATCTGAAGGATCAATTGAACTATATGGAATCCATGCGTAAACGAGAGAAAGAGGAGGACGAGAGGATGTTTCGGGATGGACTGAAGAGAGACGAAGAATATAAGAAATTAACAGAAGAATTATTGAACGCTTCGGATGACATAACACCCCATGCATTTAAGATACTGATCAAAGAGTGTGCTGCCAGAAGGGATGCCGAGGGGAAAGGTCTATGTTATTGTCCACCGCCATTGCCAAAGGACTACCCTTAATTGTGATGAGAGTCGAGAGCAACGCGAGAATAGAGTAATGCGTCTTTCTGGTATTTCCGCTCTGTACGTTATCAAAGACATTGGCCTGGTTAATTGGAAATGTAAAAGGGGGTGAAGTTTAAAGTGGACAGGGAGATCAAGCCAGAGCGCGAGCTTTACGTTAGCCACGAGGCGTCCCGTGGTTCCTACATCCCTCCTGGGCTCCATGGGATTACCCTGATTTATAGTACCAATTGCCGTGGAGTAGGTACGTCCAAACTTTCTTTTATTGGCCACGTCCGACCTTTCTTTATTTTTCCCTTCCGACCTTTCTTATACATTCTAGAAAAATTTTAACCTTCAGAGCGAATAAACCTCGTAAGTAATAACTACCAATTCGTCATCCCTCTCCAGTGGATCAACTCTATCAATCAATCGTATATACTCTTTAAGGCGTATTCTGCTCTACGAATATACTCTACGAGTAAATATATGTGCACGTGGATAAACATGATAGATCCGCCATATCGCCTCCATATTCAGGGGACTCTTTTACACTGCACAGCATACAACGTTGGCCCTTTGAAATGAACTTATAGCGTTGCTTTACTGTATTTGGAAGACGTACGGTGTTGTGTGGATATTTAAAGTGGTTGGTTTACTTTTCACTCCCAATTCTATGGGAATACAAATAGTCAGATTAATCTTGACTAGTGCGCATGACATAGTTTTAGAACCTACATGACCCCACGAAAACTCATCGTTCAACCCCTGTAATTTGAAATAACGACAGAGGGCTCGTAACTCCCTAGTGAAAAGCATCTTCTTAACTCTCCCTTGGAAACTCAGGTGCGTGCTGTGATGTACGTATATTGGGTGTTTCAGTAGGGAGAATGGATGGCCAGTGGGAGGCTTGAGGGTTACGGTCAGAGGATTGGAAGGGGTGTCTATGTGTTAGAAAGCCAGAGGGTGATGGGGTGCACCCCCCAGGGTCGTAACGACGAATCGTAATAAGGAGCTGGATATTTGAATTTCTGAGCAGTGTATCACCGACTGCAGACAGTTTAATCTTACGAGTGGGAGAAAAGGGTGTGTGTGCGTAGGTAAAATGGGGGATGAATCGTTGGCAGTGGAGGAACAGAGGGGTTGTACCTAACAGGACCCAGGAAACGGGTCCACCATATTCCTCGAAGACGTACGTGCACAACCCCCTATCGTTGTGCATGAGTCTGCTTTATATCACTGGGAGACAACTCCCTTTCAGGGAAACCACCCCTAACTTCTTTACCAACCCCTTTCGTAGTACATCCTCGAGTTAACCGTAGTACCAAGTCGGTTTATTTTAATATTTTAGTTTATGACATTTTTCAAGGGGGGTAACCAGTGCCTTGAGATATTGCCAGCCAACTTCAAGCAACCCTTACACGTATCCTGACCATTTTTCTTGTCTCAGTATGCATTCAGATATCCTTGTCTTTTTGAAAGTATAGACAAATTTGTGAGAGTAGCAGAGCTGTGGGAAAAGGGGAGTATTCGAACCTTTTCTTATCATCATCTTCAAATTGACTGTATAATTGATTTTAATCTTGATGCCCTTAATAGGATCAAGATTGGAAATATTTAAGATAATTTGAACGCAGATAAAAAAAAATACTTTTTTCATGAAGAAACGAAGGTAGATATTCTTCTTGAACTTTTTTTTTCTCGGGTGGGAAAAGTTTCAAAGGGCGCGTGCTACAATGGAGAAAAAATGGCGACAAATCATCTCCGCCACTCGGCAAGAGTGGTTCTTCTGTTTTTTCTCGTCTTCACCTTCCACGCTTCTTCTGCTCTTTATTTTCTTCTTTATACACTTTCCCGTTCTTCTCTTTTATTCCACAGCAAAGGCGTTGACAAACCTCCCGCGAGAGATCCGACGGGCTGGATTTGGATTCAAAAAAGATTTTCAAATAAAACTGCGCAGGGCCACGAATACAATTTGGTCGGTTTTCCAGAGGAGACATATCTACAGCTACGGAGTGGATAGAAGGTGGATAATAGCGGATGTGGAGGGTTGGACGACTCCAAGACGTGGGAATATTAAATTTTAAATAAAATTACCCTCCTTCGTGGAGGCGTGCTTTATCAGCGACCGTAATAATCATCAAGTTTTATTCGTAACAACCCTAACCCTGGGGCGTGCTGAATCGGTCTGGCCCTCTTAGCGAATTGGGAAGGCACAGAGGGACTTCATCGAACTCACACCAACCTCGGACAACCCCCAGCGATTCTGATTACGATTACGATTATGCCAAAGAATCCTTGAGAATTCCCGGCGGAATTCTCAATTTCTTTAAACGAATTTTTAAAAATATTACTACACTTTTTGATCAACTTGAACATGCAAATTAGGGACGTTCCTCTGTCCCAGTCTTATAAATGAATCATTTATAGGCAAAATGCAAAAATAAAATAGGAGAAATATTTATATGCTGTCTTTAATGAAACGTTTATATGACGTATAGTTTTGAAAAAAAAATGTTATATCAAATCGTTTCATACAAGATCGCCATAGACTAATTTTAATCAGCAACCACAATACCAAGTCCTAATGAGCCAATTTTTTACTACGAAGTTGTTATACTGTTTTGCAGACATAAATGACATATCGACCAATTTTGATGCCCTGAGTATTTGAAATAATTGTTTCGGCGATAGATATACAGAGACAAATTAAACTTTAATGTTAATTGGATTTCGCGAAATCTCCAACGATGTAAAATCAATTTTGCCGACCATTCGTCTGACGCAATGATTTCTTGATTCACGTCGCAACACGGTATGTCCTCCACCTTGCAAATTATGTATTGAGACTTATTATCCCGTAAAATTACTTTTTAATGGTTTGCCTCACGCAAATAAACGATAGTAAATAATTAATATACCAAAAGCTACTGACCTGCATTCTTTATAAGGTACATTTTCAAATCATTTAACCTTAAAGCTCGAATCAAGATATCCAATTTTAAATTTCGAACGAATATCTAGCTATGACGCTAATGACGCATTGATATATTTAAGTCTTCGTCTCGCATGGAAACTAATAGTAAAGACTCGTTAACCAGACGACTCAAAATGTTCTCAGAATACTAATATGTCCCTAACATACATTTCCACTTCGTTTAATACTCTCATAATGAAATACACACGTTCTATTCACAGAAATAATAGGTACACCCATAAGCCTCGTAAAACTAACGGCCAGTATTATTGTGTTTAATCGAAATTAATAAATATTCATGAGAGAGGCACCTGCAACCTCGTTCAGGAACTAATTTAACATTCTTCCTCGACAGAGAGACGAGGTAAAGGTTCTATCTGTAGTAACGCAGGATATGTGTGTGTGTATATATATAGTAAGGGGCTAAGGTAGCGGGTTATTCAGACTCGTAGAAGCGTCTGTAGGGGTCGGTTGGACGTAGCTTGCAATGCGTTTCATTTGAACCAGACAGGAGAAACCCCTGGGCTATGCAGAGTAGCTGTTTATTATTCCCCTATACCAGCCCTACAAACTTCAACCCCCATAGACTTTTCCTTGTTCGTTATTCCGATAGGCATGCACCCTTGTCTACTTTACTTTTGGCGAAGCCTAACTTATCCTTACACGTTGAAACGCAGCCCAGCTATTTAATAAGACGACCAAAGTATTCCTTCGTTAATAGATGCCAATACACCGATACGTTTTTACAGGTTTAATTGTAAATACATCTTTAATTTGGTGTACTGAAAAAATTATGCAAATATTTATCATACAGAATACTTGCTCGTAAAGGGGTAGAAAATTATTCGATAATAGAATAAGTGCTTGTGTCATGCCCTTTAATTTGCAGTTAATTCGATAGGAGTCAACAAATGGAAAACATCGTTTTGGATAGCTGTCAAGGGGTAGGAAGAGTGGTAGAAGTACGCAAGGGTAGTTAAGGGATGGAGAAACGGAAAGTTTGCTCACGGGCTTTTTCCCATCGAATGATTCCACGCGACTGGTTAGAGGCTGCACGGTGAGCTTTATATGGAATATACGAATACCGGATGGGGGGGGGGGGGGGATATCGAGAGCGAGTTAAGGGTAGGTAAGAGTAAAGGGAATGGAGTATGGGAGGGATAGCTGCTCTCCTCTCAAGGGATGTTCTTTTGACAGACACGTCGTTGTCGTCTACGACGGTCCTCCACGGCATTGCATTAATCTTCTTCTTCCGCCCCCTTATTGAAAATTCTACAGAGCGCTTCTTAGTTTTTGCAAGGCCAACCTACACCCCTACGACTCACCGCCCCTATACCTCTACGCTCCTCGTTTCTCTCCTACACCCTACTACCGAGGGATACTCCTTTACCAAGACTAGTAACAGAGGGACCAGGGAACCATCTTGACTTGCCCTGCTACCCTTTAAGGATTGCTCGATGCTATTATCAATCACCAGACGTCGTCTTGGTGTACTCGTGCGTGTCCAGCACAATCTCCATGTCACCAGCGAACTACGAATCGTCTCTCGTTTCGTTGTTGCTAATTATCAGCAAAATACTTCATCACCAAAATCCAAAAAATCCTCCAGTTTTCGAAACGGTCGATTCCACGTAACGGGTGGGTCGCTAAAATACAGCAAAATTTTTTACTGGGATTTGTCGCTCTCGGACATCTTTATGGCACTTGTGCAGGACTGGCACGGGGGATGTGATCCGAAGGGTAGAAAGAGTCAAGTACGGTCACAGGGCACCATATGGGTTTGCCTGACAATTAATTTCGACTTCTCTTCCCAAACTTTGGGGTTGCCATGGCTCCATTTGACTCTACTTGGTCATCCAAAGGTCCCTTCTTCCCTTCTCTATGAACTCCCCATAGAGACCGCAACAAGGCCGTAAGAATGGCCGTGAGGCACGCAGCCCGAGGTATAATACAAAATTAATTTCCTTCTTCGTCCCTTTTCTTTTATCGTCTGGCGCATCTCTTCCATTCGGCAAGTTCGCCTTAAGCCAATGCCTTCTGCTATCCCTTACCACTCTTCCATCCCTCTGCTCTTTCTGACAAAGAACTTTTAACGTTCTCTCAGTTTAATTAATTTCACGAAGTACTTGCCCTCGGGGGGTGAAATCCCAATACCACCCACCCCCCGTTCCCACCTCTTCCTCTTCATACCATTCACTCTTTATTTCTCATTTACTCCTTCTTTCAATCCTCACTTTACATCTCTACCTTTTATTCGATACTCGATCCGCCTCCGCGTTCTTCGATACCGTCGCCATCGATCTTTTATACTTCCATATATTCGTGCAATCAAACGCAAATTTCTACGGTACTGTTAATTAACAACTTTAAAGCAGTATTTAAAAGATATAGAAGATTCGATCGACCAAGCAATATGATTCCAGAGATACGAACTAAATTTGAGTAAAAAACCAAAAATCAACTCTATTAACCGTCACGAAATATCCAAATGCAGTAGGTACACTGAGAAAGAAAAATCCAACGTGAAAATGCCTATTTTTTTAACTGTCGCTATAGTCAAACTTTTGTCTGTAACCAGCACACACAAAATGATCGACCCTAACACTCCGTCCCACTCTCCATCCTAAACAAGAACGTTTCGTTCACTATTAAACCTGCCATCGACATTCCTTCACAGTGACAGCGTAGCTACGCCTGAAACTTTTCCCCTCAAAAAAATATATCTATATGCATATTCAAAAATTTGCAATAATATACAGGGTGAGTCTCGAAAAGTATTCAATTCGGGTGTATCCATCAACCCTTAGAAATTTTCAACGAAATTTTGACTACTTTTCGGATTTTCAAAAGAAATAAATAGGTTTTTTCCAATCTTTTATATGGATGCATACATACGTAGTATCGGGTTATGGCAGTACTGCATAAGGGTATACTACTCCTAAGGGGTAGCGAGAAGATATTTCACAGAAGTGCACTTACAAGAATGGAATATTCCAGAGGAAAATATAGAGGTTGTAAGATCGCCCTGACACGGTGCAAGAATTATTGATAAAAGAATTTTACGTACGTCAGTTATAGATTTTAACTATAACACGTATGCAGGAATATCGTGACGCTCTATGTGCTTCGTAAAATATATACTGACTTAATAGTCATAGTGAGCATTGGCATTTGTGTGATACACCCTACTAAGGTCATAGAAAATTAATATCAACTGTTAACATTATTAGAATTATAAATCTGGCTTGGAAGCTCTCCAGTAAACACAAAGCAAATTACATAACAGCAATGGTAGAATTGCCCATTACAGTAGGTATATAATAGTTATGAAACACCTGATATACGTAATTATTATGTCCCTGAATATGAAATTGTAATGTTACCAATATGTAACCGTTATTCAGTGTTTACTGGATCATTAGACACCTTTTAACACCACAGTAGTATCATAAGGTAATGTAGTTGCTTTTATTAATAAAACATAAGAATTTCAAAACCTTAATTTTAAGCTTAAACCTTTCAATGATACACAGTACAGATATCCTACCAACGTCCCTTAAATGCTTTAATAAATATCGGGTCCTCCTGTGGACGTTCAACGAATACGTAGTTAAAAATGCTACTGCGGATCAAGTTTAACTCTTAAATCTGTAAGAGTTAATATGCATATAACTTGTTTGCAAAAAGTCGCACGAAATCCGTGCATGGCATTCGTACACATAATATTGTCAATCGTGTATAAAATATGTATTTTAAGACTAAAGCCTGTTGGTTTATTGTTTTTAGCTATTGCGAGCACTGTGAACAACGTATCAGGTCGACTGATAACAAATATTCTAAAAAAGGATTTATCAGTGTAATTTAAAATTTCATATAGGGGAAAGGTGTCTGAGACGGCATAGCGCATAACACAGCAAAATACATATATGCCATCTCGGATACCTTTCCCTTACATGAATCTGTATAGTATATCAAATAATTTGTGTGACATACAAAAATGTTGACATAGTCAAGTACCTTTGTCTAATATCAATTTATAAACACGAGAGCTTATATTTCATTTCATCACATAAGTATAAATGAATTAATTGAAAACGACAGAATCGTCGAATAATTATATGTAGTTCGTACTTATACTATATAAAAGTATTGATAAGAGTTTAATTTTCTTAAACTATCCATTTTCGAGATATTTTTTGCCAATCCAACCGGTGTATAATTTGCGGCAATATATTTGAAAGCTCGCCATCATAACCAAGCCAGTAAGCCGGCGGATTTTATTGTGATCCTAAAATATTCGTTATATACCTTGTCGAGAATATGTACTATAAATGCTGAGTTCGGGTTTCATTTCATGAAGTCGTTTGCAGCATATAACAAATGCTTCACGTTTTTCGCAGATAAAAGTAATATACTCCTTCTACTGGGGATTCCGAAACATAATAATATTTACGGTTTAAAATCCTCCGTAGATTCTAATCTATCCGAAGAACTGAGGATTTACTAAAAGTTTCGATTTTGGTTAACCAAATACGGAATACATGTACGTTACTCGTCGAAAAACAAAAATAAAATTAGTAAAAGAATAACAGAAGGTAATTGCTTCCTTCCGCATAAATGCACGTTCGAAGTGAGTTTCCGCACTTGGGCAAACTTTTTTTTTTGGCCGTGGCGTTTCCGACACGAGTGGACCCTTGGCCCACTTCCGGTAAAGGCTCAATTCGAATCGAACCGTGAAGAGCATTTTCACTTGCTGGCTTAATACTCTCGTAATGGAAACTGAAGTGGTTCGATTTGTGACGTTGATTTAAATCGAAGGCATTGCAGTTAGTTTATCTGATTTTTTCAGACTTTATTATTTACATGGCACTCGTGCATTTTTCAAGTCCCTCGCGAACAGTCAAGATATTTTTCGATATCTCCTCCGCTGCTTGGAAATTCGTAAATTTCGTAGATCTCGAGGAATTTTAATGGCATCGCTATACAATAAAAAATTAGAAGGTCGAAGATGGAGATGATTGGAAGTCGGAAAGGTTTCGTATTTACTGAATAAATTGGTAGGTCGCGATCTAATTAGGATACAAGGAGGATGGGGGAGCCTGCTCCGCTTCTTTTCATGGGGAAGTATCACCGTCCAACCTCGTAACTAGGACATTTTAGGCCCTGCGGATTACCAGCTGATTTATAGCTTTCGCGCTCTTTCTTGTCCCGCGAAGCCCTTCGACTTACGAGGCTGCTTCGAGGACTGTATCCTCTCGTGTATTTTCCAGTATCTGAGTCTCCCTTTTCATTAAAAAAAAAAACCATTCACCATTTTAGCCATAGCCATGAAGAAATATTCTCATAGTCTGTTACGAGTGCTTTCACACATAATTATAAAGCTACCAGTAATCGTAAACTTAAATAAAAATCTTTCGTGTGTATAGTGCCATTAGATAGTGCTATAGTGTATTTATATAAATCGAAATTAAAAGAAAAAGAAAGTACTTTATCTTATGAACTAGGCATTACACTGAAGGTAGGTCCTTACCTATAATGCGAATAGGAAATCGAAGTAGAAATAGTCTGGTTAGAATCGAAATCCGCCGGGAGGTACCTATTGACTTTTCGTAAGGTAATATCAAGACGGAATCGGCAGTCCCGCGTAGTCGATTCCCATAACAGTCAGAAGAGAATCAGGATATTCCTGAAGATTTCAGGGACTCTGACTAAATCGCGAGGATAGAGGGATGCCTGGTTAAACTGCACGATTTACAGACCATTCAGGAAATTGGGTATCGAATGGAAACCGGTTGAGGACGCTTCAAGGATCGGCTGGAATTGTGCGTGGGGTGTGAATTCTTTCAGGGAATTGTCTTAGAGAGACTGTCACTCCTTTTCTATCTCTCTCTCTCTCTCTTCTTTAGGCCCTTAGTTACCCCAGGTTTTCCGTCCCTGCTTGATTCTCCACTTTATTTTTTCTCCATCTTTCTCACTCGCTCTCGCAACTTCCCCTCTTCCTTAGCCTCTCTTGCTGTACTAAGCTAGTCCATTTCCTTAATACTGTTGTTTTCAACTTACGGGTCTGATGTTATCAGTAGCGCCACTGTAATAAACTCTTAAGAAATGGATTGGATTCCCCTATCTCTTCGCCTTATTCGCGGCGCGATGGAGAACATAATAAAGTATACCAAACCCGCGAAAAAAATAATCCCTAATTTGCAATTATCCCTTGCGATAACAATACACTGTACTTACTACGATAACAAAAAAATGTACCATAAGCCAGTACGGATAAGACGGGTAGGCCATTTTTTGCTTGTAAATATTACCAATAGAAAACGAGGTAACAAATTTCGCAATTAGTTTGATTATTTCTTGTCGAGCGAGCAATTGTCAAGGGATACTTCTGAAACAGAAACAGACGCCCAGAGGGTAGGTAAAGCAGTTTCCGGTTCACGTTACACGCACCGCTGAACGCGACTTCTGACAAAGCGGCTTTGGCTCGTATCACAGGACTTTTGTAGCGAATGAAAATGAAAACGAACGGAGCAGATATCGGATGTAATAATTGGTGAAATTGATAAAATGGTGAAAATATAACGGGGTACAACAGGACGTTATAGGGTGATGGAGATTGAAAGATCAGGAGACCAGGAGTAAATATTGTACTCCACACCATTGCTCAAAACAACGAACTAACCTTGCTGTGTCTACGTCAGAGGCGTCGCGGCGTCTAGATAACTCAACACTGTGTTCATTGATGGAGAAGGATGCCTAAACTTGAGACTGAATGAAGTCTTACTCAAGGCTCGTGAATTTTAATGGAATTCTGAAACAGCAGCTCCGCGTCCAATCCGATGGCAGATTTCATGAAAATTCCTAGCAATTTCACTGCAGGAATTGGCACGACCATGTGCCACTATTCAAAGCACTCAATCTCAGGCTCCATTTTTTCTCCTTTGCAATTTTACAGTTTTCGTCCTTCATTATATCATTTTTCATTATTCACCATTTAAGGCGAGTAAACTCTCATAATAATCGATACTCTATGGATATCTCATAAAAAGTGTATTTCATGTGTAATTAAGCAGTTCTCAATTAATTGTAAGATATATTCCCAGCCAACAATTGGGAACTGGGCCAGTCTTAGTCCAATATTAGCAAGTTCTGGCCAAACTTTGGCATACAAGTCTCGACCCGATATTGAAATGATGAAGAGCGTTTTTGACGCGACCAATACTTCTTGCCACTGCTGGCCCAAGATTGGTAGCTATGTTCGGGTCAGGATTGGCTGGTATGACTGGGCCATGCTTGGCCCAATAATATTGGTCCGATTGTCGAAAAATAAAAATTTAACTTAGAAACATTTGTTCTTTTTTACATTGTTAATATACAATCTTTAACATACGCACACAATGATAAGTGTACACACGTATGTGCCAATTAAATAAGATTTATTAATACAGTGCATTAAAATACAAGTCAATATTTTGACTGTTTAACTTAGCCCCTGACTCGAACCAAAATTGGTCCAAGATCGCAGTAAAGCTTGGTTAAATACAAAAAACTTCTTAACTCCAAACTTGGACCCACACCTGGACCAAGTTTAGTCCAAGATCTCGCCGAGACTTAATATATTGATACGAATTCGTATGGAGTACTCCATCTCGGTCCGACGTTGGGTCTAGGTTTTGCCAATAATTTTATCATTCTTGGTCCACCATTGGAAATCAAGACTTGGCAGCTAAGATTGGTCCAAGATTGGGCCGTTTTTCAATCGTGGCTGAGCATCGGTGATTGTTGCTTGGATTTTCTGAGCAATATCCTCTTTTTCGACTTTCTTGCACTTTTCGAACGACGTAACTCTTCCGTCCGCAATTTCAAGATAATGATGTATTGAACGTAACAAGCCCACCCCTACTGTAGACTGGAAGCTAGAATTATCAAAAAAAGATAGTCCAATAAGGACTCCGAGAGGACCAGCGTGAAAGTATGTTAATAAACGAAAAGTAAGCATGCGCCATTGTCATGACGTTTTTACGAAAATCAGCAAAAATAAGTCACATTTAAATTACAAATAAGCTCAATAATTCTGTGAAGTTATAATCGGAAGATTAAGTAAAAATATAGAGGCAAAACTCATAATTGATTTATAATTCAGAAACAATGAGTAAATTTTTAAGTCAAAAATCTCTCTCAATATTTCGACGAACAGAGGGCGAACATGCTGAAAAATTGCAGTGGCACCTTGTTCAAAATCATTTAGAAATTCTTTTCATACACTATATACGGAGGGGGGGGGGGGGATTGCACATATGCATGTTATTGAAATCTCTAATCCGACGTCTCATGTTATCGACGTAATACCCATAAAATTACGCTGACGTATTTTTAACGTATAAATTGTGACGTGGCGCCCTGCGACGCCCGCCACAAAAACCCGCACCTCCATGCACGGCCGACACCACGGCGGTGTCACCTGCGCTCATCTCCAAAGAGTGCATAGGTCCGG
>JARQST010000449.1:160321-202270 GCA_030142225.1 Pachycephus smyrnensis | reverse complement strand
CGGGATTTCCGGATTTTTACGCGTTGAGAGCGGCCAAGATTTTGTAGGCTACGCCGATATACGGCATACGTCACAAAATTTATCGATTCGTAAATACACACTACGCCAATCGTGATGCATAAATATTGCAGGTATGTAAATTATATGCATACATAAATGGTGACGTATGTATAAATGAAATAATAGTGCGCAGATATGACACGGGAACTTTAATTACAATTTCCCAGAATTATTTCCTTTGTCTCTTTTAATACACAATCACACAATATTTATCCAACTGCAAAACGAAAATTAGAGTGATTTACAATACTTAATATATTTTTCATTTATCATTATAATGGTTATTCTAGTAAATTTGCAAAGTTTCTTAATTCGAATTCCGAATTATGACACTATCATTCTTTGATAAAATTTGCCCAGATAATCCAAGTATCCATGCAAAGATAGTTCCAGGAATTAAATTTGATTCAGTAATTTCCGTAAAGATTCTATAATACACCTCGTGCTGTTTTCAGCTACATTTAAATAAACGGTTAGAATCATTAGTAATAAATAATGAGAGAACAGTGATAAACAATTTTAGAAAACTGGAGCTAAATATAAAAAAAATACAAAATTTGACGTAATATAACTCAAAATTTGTTTTGCTACTCACGAAATAAAAAAAGACGTCTCGCGAATATTACTCGCTATAAAATCTTGACGCTATACGTATTTCAATGCATAAACGTATATAGGCGAAGGCTTGCGCGCCAATCGTAAAATATCCGCGTGTAATTGCGCACGAGAGGACGATAAAATAAAAAGAGGATATGTAACGCTTGTAAAAATATCGCGGATATACCATGGATACATAATAAAACAAGGATAGAAGTATTCATCCAGTGGTAAGCAATGGAAGGGAAATATCGAGTGGCAGGGAGGAATAGGAGGGAGAAAAAAAAAAGAAAAGTAAAATATGAAAATGAAACGACACGTCACAACACAGCACGTCTGTTTTACGCACGGGATGAAAGCAGGCAACGATAAAAGAGTGAAAAAGGCGCTAGTACCTACTGCTGGAGGGCTGGAGGGTTGGATGGTTGGTGGGCTGAAGGTCTAGAGGGTTACAGGATTGGTACGCTGGAGGACCGAGAAAGCTTGGAAAAAGTGCGGAAAATGGAAGTCTCCGTTGGACGCTTTTTGACTCGGGAGGCGCGGACGAGCTGGAGCTCTGCTCTGAAATATGAAAATGAAACTGAGAACTTCTACCGGTGGCTTATTACCAGTCTTGGATGTATATACTATTACTGTATATGACGCCGTACTTGTACGTACTTGTACACGCATCCGTGAGAAAGCAGGGGTTGATTCTGTAGTGTAGTTTTCCGGGAAGATGAAAAGTCATGCGTCTGGTCTAGTGTACCATGGGAAAAAGGCACGTGTAAAATACGCGACGGTGAGTACCAGCCGTTAGTCGTTGGTTTTCCGCATTTTCTACAATTCTTTTTTTTAATTTTTACCTCTATCATTTTCCACGGCACATGAAAAATCTAGAACAGGTTGCAGCCGAGTACCATTCTCATTTAATTTTTCTTTTTCCAAGAAAAAAGTCAAATTTTTAATAATAATGAATTTTGTACGAAAATGCTTGGTTGTTTAAAAAAAACTCTATCGTTTCTTGTAAATTATTGTAATCTGCATGACTCGAATTGTTAACGTCCTTTTTTTGTTTATTTTTTCATCGCTCCCAATGTTTTAGGTGAATTTAAAAGTCTCAATCGTTTTTCAATATTTTTTCCAAAAATTATTTACACGCGTGTAAGATACACAATGTTCAAGAATAAATCGAACGTTCCTTAAGGTATTATAATGACGAATCGTGTATCTCATTAAAGCGAAACTTAACACTAATGGGGAGAAATGAAAATGTTATTACCGCGCTCGAATAATACCGCCTTCGTTAGCTAAAAGTATCGTCGAAGGATTCGAATCTCGCTGCGATAAGCCGCTCGTTAAAAACATACGACTCTGCCCATTATCCATTATCCGGATTCCTTTAACGAGCAATTAAAACAAATATCATGCGATTTCAAAAAAAGCACAGACAATGGATGAGAGAATAAAAAAGAAAATTAGTCCATTCACGAAGATAATCGTAAGCTGTGAATTATCCTTGCAATCCTGAAAATATATATATATAGTGCTTACGCAACGACGTCAAATTAACCTATTTATCCTAAAAAGACGATTTAGATCAGAATCAAAAGATTTTCTCGATCTAACTGAAAAGTAAAATATCAAAAGCTTCCAATGAGCCTTTATTGTTAAAATGAAATAATTCAAAAAAGTAAAATGATGGCTACTGCTAGAAAAGATAAAATATATCCCAGCACAAATTGCTAACTGACATTAATTGTTATCCTACGTTCTCGTTCTTGCTTTAGGTAGGATCCCGCATTTTTGTTTATCCCAGGCAGTTACCCTCGTAAAGGCACTTGCAATTAAGATAGCCCAATTTATCTGTCACGATATTACAAGTTTTTTCTTTCTCTTCGCCGTCTCTCCTCTATTCTTCCATAGCCTCCTTCTTTCGTTCTTTGGTTATTTCATGCCTTCACCCTCCAGAGCCACAACCCACGGAACCACAGACTATCCCCTCAACTGCGAGAACGTTCCTTGGAATTACGACTGTTTCTTGTGGGAATTAGCCGTCGCGACGTTGAAAGGTGGAAGTTGGAATGCTGGAAGATGAAAAAAGGTAGTCTACGTAATTCAACAATAGAATCAACAATGGCCTCCCTGAGAATTCAGCCCGTTCCAGGATTTCTTTTTAAAAATGTAAACGCGTGTACGAAGACTGAGTTTTTTTTAATTAAAAACGAGATTGATCAAACCAATTAAATTCTTCAAAAATTGAAAAAAATTATATGTCTCTGCTTTATACAAAGCGATTCAGAATAGACGCTAGAATTGAAGTTAGCGCGTCTATCCGAATCTTATTGGAATTGATGCGTGTATCTGAATAAGAGATACTGAATAAGTATACTTAACCTTGAATCTGTTAATATCTTCGAGATAGCTTATTACAGGGTTCGTCAAATACATAGAATACAATAAATTTTCTTTATTATAAGAAATTATAATTTCTCATAAATCATAATCCTCTCCAGGAAGAATTCAAGATCATTTTTTTGTGTCACTGCTGTAAAATTATTGCGTTTCTCAAAAAGCTCGTATGTCTTCGTACCAGTAGGCCAGTCTGCACATAGGCATTTTCATGTGCAAATGATTTATGTTAGAATCATAACGAGACGTAATAACTGGTTCGCATGGTAGTTAATGAGAGACCGAGTCAGAAAAAGGAGACCAGACGAGTAGACGGAATGAATATTGATAAAAATCGAGAAGGACAGCAGGTCGCGAATTGTGAGAAGGGCGGAAGTGCAGCGCGTTCTCTTTGCCGGATCGAGAGAAAAGAGAAGAGGAGATAATGGAATAAAATAAAATAAAGACATAAGTAGCAAGAACGGTAGAAGAATGAGGGGCAGAGAGAGGAACAGGGGAGCCAATATTGAGGTGGGTCTGACTGGCCCCAAACGAGAGATGCCAGATAAGAATGTTAACGAGCAGCGAACGAGTTGTACAATAATAATTTAATAATAATCTTCCGGCAGCATCAGGACGCAAATTACGACTCGAAAATTTTCACGTTAATATGGCCGCGAGGGTTTATCCGGTACGATATGGTATTATGGCAACCTTATTAAAAACATTTCCAGAACGTATAGAAAATCAACATTTGCTTTAATTAAGATTTTTACAAGAATACTTCGTGGAGTTAATTCAAAATTGTTGTTTCCCACAAGGAGCGGATAAAATATTTTTTTTGACCAGCCACCATCAGTGGTTTTATTTGAATCATTCATGCAGGTACACTTAGATTAACGTACGTTAGTTTAATCCAGTGCTATGTATAAGATATACGAAGAAAGAAGGCTGGTCGCAATTAACACGCTCCCGTGATGAGGGTCCATCATAAACAAAACTTTTAATAAATTTTAATTGCCTAGGCAATCAGCGACGAATCGTTTTCTCCATTAATCATATATGGAAAACACGTTAGGCCTTAAGGTTATGCAAGAGCAGTCGATCCCCAGTGACCCTGCTCACAAAAAGCAGGCCAGCTCTATTAATTTTAAAGGTTACCTACCCTGCCACAATAATCGTTCATCCTTCAAGAAGAAGCCTTGGTACAGTGGGTTTCGAGTGGTCCAAGACTACGCCTCAATAGTACCTGAACACTTTCTTCATAATAGTACGGGGAAAACAGGAGCGTATAAGAAAAAAAGTATAAGCGACAATAATTTACCGTAAGAATTCGTGGTGACACTGACATCAATATTTACTCGTATTAAAATGTATTTATGCGGTCCGTGGTTCCGAGAAAATTCCAGGAGTACCAATAGACGCGCAATAAATCACAAGATAAGATTGACCGCGACAAGAATAGTCCATCGGGGCAATGATTCCAATTGATCGAGGAGCTCGAGGATCGATAAGGATAAGCTTGTAGACCGTGGAGACATTTGCCGGTGGCTCAGTGCCGTAACTAATAGCAGCATCACCCCGTTCCTTAGAATATATTATGCCTATTAACGGAGCCCGTGAAACCAAGAGAAACGCGTTTAAACGTACTCTAATGGCCGTCGCAATGGGCGCGAGAATGAAGTCAGGCCCAGAATGAGAAAAGGCCCCACTTCTGGTACGAACTTCCACGAGCTGCTCTATCCTTTTTAATATTCATGAGGATCGTGAGGTTAGTTGACTGGTTACATGTCTGGCTGGATGGCTAGCTAGCCCCTGTCTAGCCCCCTAAGAACTCGTTTAACATTCTCTTCCCTCCTCCTCCCCAGGACTCCATGGGTGGGAGGTCCTGGAGGAACTGAAGGACCGCCGGGACTTGACTCTATTATTATCCTCCTATCCCGCTCAAGTCAATAACACTTAAACGATACTTGACAAATAATGTCGAGTTTTTATCAATTTCGTATCGTGCATGAAAAATAAAATTCTTGGATAAACTTTACGGATTGCCTTAATATCTCGCGCTGTATACGAGGGACTAGAGACGTGGAAAGTTGTACGCTTCTTGAAACCTAGTAGACGCATAACGTGTTTATGTGAAATTTATTTCAATGAATGGCAGATGCACCGGTAGACGACTCACCGGCGCACAGACGACGTACGGACACGAAGATAAATAATAAAACTGTAACTACACCTGCATCTCACAGCAGCGGGCAATAATCCCATAAAAAGCTCATTTATTTATTACCCACTCGAGAAACAAGTTAATCTCGTAATATTATTTCGACAAGGAATACTGGATAGTATATCTGGTAAAATTATCCATAGGGGGTTGTCAAGAAACTCCAGGAAGCTAGGGGTTGTTTTAGTCCAGGACTTCCGTAGTCAGACAATTCTCTCTCGGCCCATAACCACCCCATAGAGAAGCGGCAATCTCAATGGTTTTTCCCCCACGTTTTCCATTTCACCCCCTGCCAACCCTTAACCATTCTCACACCCCCTTCCCTCGCGATTCCTTTCTCTTCCACCACAGAAGATCCTCTCATCCTCGTGGGAGGAAGAAAAAAAAACGACAATTCCGATGTCTCGCAGCTTCATTAAGGGCGACGACTTCCTCGACGCCTCCCTTGTAATTCCTCAGGGCGAATAAATACGCATGCACGCGAAAGGGGTTGCCCACCCACCCCTTGGCAAGTCTTCCCGCGAAACGAATTCTGTCCCCGGGACTGTGCGAAGAATTCCTCTGGCTTCGGACAAAACCGGGCTAAATTGCTTTTTCTCGTTTTTCCGTCATTCCTCTCTTTTCTTCCCTTTTACGTTTTTTCCTTTTTCTTCGATCGCACCATTCCCTACTTCACGGATCTGCTTTTATCCACCTCATTCTCTTCTCACCGGATTCCATAATGTTTCCAATTTTCCCTGCCAAATCATCGAACGCGACGCTATGACATTTGCAAAAAAATTCGTCATTGCGAAACGTTATCCTTTTTTTTTGTATATTGGCTAAATGCCTCTTTGATAACGCTCATTTAATATTTATTTCTACGTCATGGACACTCGGTAAATATATACGTATACTGTACTCTAATTCCTGTGCAAATTATGCAGCGCACGTCTTTATAACGACGAACGAGCATACGAACGTGCACAATTCCTACCTTAAATATTCTTTTACAACTCTTCGTGTAAATCAAATTTCACGATAGGATTTTTCCGTTACCCTCTGGCTTAGCTAACAGTCTGAGCATCGCGTCGAAAGGATTCGGAATGGCACGCAGTACCAGACTCAGCGCAAAATACTCCAGTATAGTTGTCAAATAAATTCCAGTCGTACCCACACTAGATATTCTATTTACAGAGCAGACGACAATATTATACAGTCGATATAAGAATGCCATGAAAAGAGGGTTGGCTGCACCGCAAGCAATGACGGTGCTGATGGCTGGACCGAATGGAAGTTGCACAGCATCTTTTAACTCGGCGGTGCATCGGTATGGGAAACGTATACGAAAGAATAGGATAAAAAATAAAAACAGAAAGAAATACCTGAATACGTATGCATGAATAAAAAGGCACGGTTAAAAAAAAAAGATAAAAGGTAACAGTCACTGCTGGCAGAAACGGTAGAGAAATTCACGCGCAAAGACGGCGACGGGGAGGCGAAGGCTGGGAAGTTTTCGCAGAAAATGGCGGAAGCTAACGCGGCAGCTATCTCGGCAGGCTGAGTTATAGAAACAGTTTGCGGTATCGGCGTCGTTTCTAGACGTTGTTACATAGACGCCCTTATATATTCCTGCAATATTGCCTCAATATTGCTTGTCCGTGGTGTAGTCGTCCTCTCATGGCCAGCGCTGTTGCACCCCTTTGGTGCACTTTCTACATGACTACGTAGTCTCCCCTGAAACCCGATCATATAATCTTTATTATAGGTCATATTTTCAAGTAGCGATACCTCGTTGGAGTATCCATTTTATTGTATCGTCACTACTGGTTATTCGAATTTACAGCATTCATTATAGGTATACCTACTTTACGCAGGTATAGTGACATTGCCGGGATGGTACAACAAGCCATCGTATTTATTACAGATATACTCTGAGGATACTGCTAAAAGAGTTTTAACTCAGGATTTCAGATTTCGTGGAATAACCATAAATTACTAAGTTATTATACAAAATTGTACCAAGTCATAATTCTTTGGGTCTGCGAGTAAAAACTTGGTGATTTAATAAATATAATTGGTCCATGAAATTAGTTGCGAATTAAGGGATGATTTGAGACGTAAAAAAAAATTCACTAAATCCGGCCTCTTATGTCGTAGTGCAAACTCATTTTTTATTCCGCTTTATGAATTTTTATATCTCAGCGCAATTCATAATTCTTGTAACGCGCGATGGTATACGCAAAAAATGGACTTATACAATTTTTATTAAAAAAAGAAACAAAATACCGCCTATACGTACAGCACGGATTTTCATGTATTATTTTGCATGCGTGGCTTTCGAGTCAACGAGACATCTTTTGAGCGCGCCTGACGCTAATTACGAATATTCGTAGTCTGTGCGTTACGCGCGTCAAAGGAGAACCTTCAAAAAGGTTCGAGGCAAAAAGCATATTGCGCGGTGTCGGCTTCGACGTCACACACTCGGAACGTCCTCCCATGTTTTTCTCCTGTACTTACGCGCTTAACTTTTTCCCTTTATTTCACTCCACCCTTCTACCATTTTCCCTTTACCTCTCGCCGTCTACAGTCATCCGTCCGTTTCTCCATTCTTTCCCTCCCTGCATTTTCTACGTTATTCCTTTTTCTTTCTATATTCTTTTTTTCGTACAAAGATTTATTTACCCGGGACAAAAAATAATCTTTGCCAGTGGTACCAGGAGGCTTATTGCTCGGCGTTATTAGACTGCTCGTTGGTAACCACTGTTTCGCGTATATTACACACCCGAATGTAGCTTGTAAATTTTGAAACTAAATAATGAAAAAATCGCAAATTCTTATTTTACACGCCTATCAATTTATATTAACATATTTTATATTATTGGGAAGGTGAACTATCCTCACGGTGCTGCACCTGCAGTACATTATGTAATGGCTTCCGTACAGTCGCACTTGACTGGGATTGAGAAAATGATAACTCCTTCCATCTAAAATACGTAGAATTTTTTATAGCTATAAAGTAACCTGAAATGCAATATCTACGCAGAGATATTTTTGTCGGGACTGTAACAGAAAATTTCATTTTTCACGGAAACACAGTGTCTCCTATCTATATTGCGACTATACGACAGCCATTCCTGTAGTGTAACAAACTGCCATCAGAATGCGCATTCCTGATTTGTATCACGACTATCACCATTGTATTACATTCCTTTCCAATTAATCAACAACCTTTATCCAGCCCTCTGACAAATCAACTAATTACGAATGTCCGAGGTCTCACGTCAATATCTTATCGAGGAGTTTAAAGTGGTATACCGCGTTATACCAGTCCAAACCTATTAGCATAAAGTGTACCAGATCCCCAAAAGAGTAGAGAGTGGAAAAGTCCGAAATACACTAAGCGGGAAAGTAAAAGAGATTCGTACGGCAGAAGACAAAGCATAAAGGTGAGGTTTCACACGATACAGCGTGGGCGGTCCGAAGTCTCCGGCAAGCAAGTATACCTGAGGTGGATCGACACGATAACGCATCACGTGTTCAGATACGATACCTGATTCAGCGGTCGGCATTGCCCTCCGCCGTTGCCTCTTAGCCCTGCCATGTCGCTTTAATCCTCCATTGGTTTCAGTCTATGCGCCATGCATTATTCAGCCGGCAGCACGGTCCTCGCATATTCACGATACCGCGAACCTAAATGTTTGACTTCACTACCGACGGCTCGTGCCGCCATTGCAAAATAGCTCCTCGATTATACTAGTCACCATGTCTTTTTGCGTGTCAAGACTCACCTTTGCCTAATTGTTCTGACTTTTTTCTACCAGAAAACGAAACACTAATTTCTTATGTGAATAAAAATACGCATAGCTCCTCAAGAGTAAATAAATTTTCAAAACGAAACTTATTATATCTAATGCATTATATTGATCATAGCTGCTTTGAGATTTTGCATATATGCATATATCTATTCTAAATTATTCCTTTGTCAATATTGTTATTGCTCTCACGATTCAAAGACCTTAGTGCATAATATATTATTATAGAACACGTATATCAAGGTGGCAGAAATAATGATAAAGTTTCTCGAAATGCAATTGAGAATTTCGAGATGAGTATAGATGCCAGTTAATAATGGGTGCATGAGCGATGTATAACATGACGGTATGGAAGACGATATATCAAAGAGATAGAGGGGTAGCATCTCGATGCCACTTCGACGTGAGTTTCCTATTAGTTTCGGTTAAGGTGGATGAAATTTCAACATGGTACAAAGCGAAACGCAGAAGAACGACTATGGTGTACTTGGCGCGTTTAAACTTGGAAACATTCTCATGCTGTTTCACTTCGACTACTTGGATGAAACTTCGAGAACGGCAAGCACTACCTGTACCTCTACCTTAAACCTTCACTTTATACCTTTGAGTAAACCTTCACCTTTACTTTGTTTCGAAGCTTCGGGAGATATACCTTTAGACGGGCTTCTTCTAGCATCGACGGATGCACCTATTCTAACCAAACCTATCTTGTCCGTTACTTGTCTACCCAGATCAATGTGCAGTATAACATTGTACACATAGTACGGAATTTTTTCTATATGTGTATCTGCCTTTATGATTTTATAAAAAGAAATTCGTTTGCTGAAAATCCTTTCTTTCAAGCTTTTAATCCCTCCGATAAGAGAGGTGTGAATTAAGATTATGTGCAAATGCAATATAAATATTTCATGTTTAATAATGTGAATTCATAGTTGTTAACTTTTTAAAGAAATTTAGAAGTTTTGGTTGTTTCAATTTTTCAATAAAGTTGACAGTTGTACAAGTTACCTATATTTGAGTATGAAGATTCATTCCTGAAACTGTTGCGATGCGTACTAGAACATCATTGTTACGTGTACTAATCCAAGATAACAAGTGAATGCGAAGAATCTACTGTTATAAATGTTATTAAAAATTAAACGCGTTTAGCAGTGGAGTGGAATAAATAAGACATGGACGAACAAATTATATAGGTAAAGTAACCCCAAAGAAATATGAGAAAGAAAAAAGATTTTTTTCAATTCTCAAAAATTAAAAAAAAAAAAAAAGTAAATTTTATTCAAAAAGAATTATAAGAATTCGTTTATTTAGAACTAAAGCATACAATGTTTTGTTAGAAGTTTGCAAATATAAAAAAATGAAAGTAGTGTCAATTTTGTTCAAGCAAGTAGCAAAACGAATATACGACAAACTGATCCCTAATTCAACAACAGTATGAAAAAATCCTTCAATATTACAACACTGAAATAAAATGTAATAAAGTTCATCCGTAAGATATAAGTGAAACCGTTTCGTAAGAGAGTACCATTATACAAAACAAAACTGTTAACCAAAGTAATATATAATAGTAATAAAAATTCAAATATATACATACACATTTTAAACAAAGAAGAAGTTACATTAAAACTCTCAAGAGAGCAAACTATTTCTTATCTAAAAGTAAAATTTACACTAAATCTCTGTAGTACTCCTAAATCATCTATAACGTATCAATACATTTTTAAAATAAATGACCATATATACTATAGCAGTACCAAAGAAAAACAGAACTAAAGGCAGCAAATAGCAGAATACTCATTTAGGAAAGTAACAAGTAGAATACAATAAATAAAGCATCGAATCAAGTGGATCTTCGTAAAGGTATAAACTTACCTAGCCTTTGGGAAAAGCTTAACAACAAAGTTCCTTTATCACTCAGTAACCACCTGCCAGTTTCTTGTGAGAAGCTGAATCGGTACAATATCCAGAGTAACGTAGACCTACTACACTATAAGTATCCACACACATGCGGAATATCTTAATGGTTAAACGTTTGCCTCCCAATGCCTGTAAAAAATTGAAATAGTGATCTTATGAATTGAGGCATTTCCAAACGGACACCTTGGGTACGTGACGTCATTCTTACTGAATATGGTAACTCGAAATTTTTTATCCTTTAGAATCCCAAATTCTGGACTAATGATGACGTTTTAACCGATTTGTGTATTTAAGTTTTTATTAATAGGTTTTCACTTGGATCTTGGTTCCATGGAGTCGTTTGCGTTCCCTGACTGATCATCGAAACTAGATCTATTTGTGTACCACAATGCTCAACTGAGGTTGCCATATTCCACTGGATGCATACGTCAGCTATAGATGGCAACTGGCAAATCCTCGTAGGATCCACTGTGACAGCCACCTGAATTACTAGCAGAACGTCGTCCCAGGAGAGAGGATGTTCCTCGCATAAATGGACCAAGATCCATCCCAGGTACTGCATTCTGGTAAATGTTTGGTAGCGATGCCCCCTCATGGTATCGATAAGGTAATTATGCTTGTGGTCTTCATATCTCATATAGCAGCAATAGAGAACTTAATGTAATGCTATATTCGTACTATAGTTAATTTGAAAAAAAAGTGTAGTCAGAACAGAAGTCACAGAGGAAGGATAATTGTGAATTACGTGTGTTGTTTACCAGTTTATAAACTAATAGTCATACAATTTCTTAAACCTTAAAACTTGAACGTTCTTTCAATGATGACATCGTCCAATTTCTTAATTATGAAAATCATGATTTACTTGATTTTAAAATACAACTTTTATCCATTCACATCATAAAATCGCATTTGCAAGGGCTGCAATTAGTCGCGTTACACTTTTATAAAAAATACTTGAGAAATGACGGAGAAATTAAAAAAAGTTTGACATAAAACGCCACTGCATCGCAAAATTCTTTGTCATGTGCTTTCTATGATAATATGGTTCACTGATACTATACGTGCGCGTCAAACTAACGATGAGCTAATTCTGTCGTTTAATCGATTTTCACGGATATAAATATAACATCATGCGCATAGGCCATAAACACATTTATGGCACCAGGCCATAGGTGAATAAAGAATTTTAACTATTGTTTTCTTTGAATTTCAATTAATTCGTAAATATTTTCGTTAAGCCTTATTATATTAAACTTAAGCTCTTACATTAGAGATAATTAAACCTGATCAACATGACTCAAAACTTAAAATAACTGCTTCTCTCGGATTTTTATTACGACTTTCAGCATTCCTCGTTAGATTACGAAGAATTTCTTCGATATGCGACATTTAAATTATTGAGAATATAACTATGCATTGTACGTAATCGTTTAATTCTATCCCTCCAATTTGCTAACGGCTGCCTATTAATATCTACGTCCTCGTGGAGATTATACTTCAGGGAATCGATAGAAATAAATTCATAATGCGGATTTGGAAATGCAAAACCAGGTTGCATAGAAAAATTGTTACTCGCGAGAAGTGACTGATACGTACACTGATAACACGTAGCATAAAAACTCGAAATTACAAGAGAAAGCTTTTGTTCAAATCCACCAGAGATATTTCGCCACCAGTCTGTCGTATTGCAATTCCGTGAGCAATAATCGAAAAAGAAAGAGGAATCCGTTCTGCGAGATTGTATAACGAGCCAGCGATGGTACAACGAAGCCAAAAAGATTTTTACTTCATTTTTCAATTATTGTTTATGACATTGCAATCTGTGTGACTGCTAGGTTAGATTTCTATGGTAAATTCCTCTAACGAATTGGAGCCTAACTTTTGTATTAATTTAAAGAATTAATGATTTGGACATTCCATCACTCTATAATCACCGTTCATGACTTTTAAGCAAACCCGAATACGTTTTAGGTAATAGTATTATATTATGTGCAATATTATGATATGCTATACTATACTATAATACACAGGGTGTTCCACGTAATGAGTCGAATAGGGTTGTGGCTTCGTCTAAGCCAAACTGTACGCCCATGTCTCCTTACTATTCGGTACTCTCATAATTAGATAGGGGATAGGGGTTGACATTCACCCTTTGCACTCATTGGTCGAGTTTTTCTCTCTCCCTCTCACGTAGGGGGCGCTCGTGCATGTTTGCGCGTAGAAGAATAAAAATGCTACAATACTTAAGTCCTTAATTTCGATATTACATTATTATCATTGAAACCTACAGTAAATGTTTAATTTGGCATTATTAGGTCCCTTCGTTTTTGCATTTTTAAATGTTCTAAAACATCGGAACACTACGCTACGCTTCCAACGTACAGGACTTTAGCAGAATTAACCAATTACGTGTACAGCTATTGGTTAAGTTTATTTAACCACTAAACAGCAATACTCCAAAGTACTTAAAAGTATTTATAACTGCAAAATCCAACAAGTCTATTCCTGATCAATAGAAGTATTGAGCCTGAGTGGAACGTAAGATCGTACCTCCCTCAGAGAAGATTACAAAACAAAATGCAAATCATCAGGTGTTTTTCTAAATCGTAAGAATCCATACTACTACGAAACCAGAATACAATTCATTATTAGTTCTTAAGAAGCAAATAAATTCAAATAAAAATTATTGTAAACAATTGGTAAGTTCTAGCCTACTAGATAAGAATGATCTGCTGCGCTGTTACATCTAATCTAGTGAGAGATGCTGTCTAGCAATCTACTGAGACTCAATAAGGTAAATGCCCCTATTACGGACCGTGTCCCAATTCCTGACTGGGGTACCTTCACTATAGTGCCCCCCCCCCCTCCCCCTCAATAAACAGCCAATGGTTGGACGGCATTGGTCCGATCACAAATAAGCGCACTCTTATATCTTGTTTATTCCTATGAATTTACACGGTTAGAGTGAGAAATTTTCTTTAGACGATCCGTAATAGGGGCATTTACCTTATTCATATCAATTAAGAAGGATCGTAATTCGCCCATTTGCGTTAGCTTTCAATAATAATATTTACATTAAATAATTAAGGGTATATTTCAAAATTCACTACCAGCTCTGCGAGCTTGGCTACGTCTCTTTCATATGCGTACAGATAAACAGAGATACACTGATACTTACAGTATTCACAGTAAGTTTTGGACCATACCCTAAGTGTATGGCATTTCATTATCTCACAAGCTTACACACACGAGTCCCGCGCTAAAAGAGGGAGAAACAGAAATTTTAATTAGATCAAAAAATAGGAAGGATGACTGTGTGAAATCTTATCCCCCATGGAAAAATAAGATTACAGGATAGTACAACGCATGGGCGTAGCTTCCGGTAGGCAGAGCCACAACCCTTATGATTCGTTTCCCTAACACCCTATATATATAATAACATTAAAGAAAATAACCAAATGAATATTCCAATCTAATGGTCTCTGGTTATTACGTTAAAACGTCGTATCTCTACTGAAATGCAAATTTGAACTGATCAATCACGAAAGCGTACCCCCTAACTATTATTTCCATACAAGCAACACTCTCTTGTGTTGTCATGGCGACGACATCAGAAGCTGTATGCAATGACGTCACTCCCGAAGGCATTATGACCGAAACACAATGCCCGTTCCGTAAGACGTAGTACGTAACAAATACGACATACAGCAGAGAATCCTTATGTGATTGATTCCTCTAACATGCTAAAAGCTAAAGTGTTACGTTCTGCGTCTTACGGAATGTCTTTCACTACTTACAAAATTTATACCCCGACCGTCCTCGCCCACTAATCCACGAGATTGCACTATCATTTACGAGGTTTTCACGGTCATTTTGTCAAATAGCTCCAAAGAACGTTGAAACTACCTTTTCTGCAATACGACCCTTGATACTTTTTATGATATACATAAGCGTAATACTGACGTGAGAAATATTTCATAATTTTAACACTATCGAAATTGAGAAAAATAATTTATTTAAATCGATTATATTTCTCATTAGTCTACCTATATCTATGAATTTTTCCATTTCGTCCAGGTCAGAAATGAAATATCTTACGATACAAAGCATCATTAAAGATCATCGAGATAGTATCATCCTTTATATGTTCAAGATGCTGCTTATTCGTCCAACATGGCGGAATTACATTGACAGGTGTTTAACCCTTCAGCTCGAGATACATCATCAGCAGGATCAGCTTCTGATACTTGTATTAACTTAGGCCGTGTCCTTAACCGTTAGTCCACTGTTCTACCCTGTTATACGAAGATCTACAATCAATTCCATTTGACGAGGTTGCGACAATTCAAGCTCAACAACATCAAAATGCCCGATAGCAGATTAGGCTACGCAAAAGCGATGAGGAGAGGACGCAATATGCTGAATCTGGTAATATCGAAAAGTTCGTGCGACGAGAGACTAGGTAATTGTGGACCCATGCGAAACTTCTGTCGTTCCAGATATATCGGGTGTCATCGACATATGCTTATCGAGGGCATCCCTATGATGTGGAAACGCGATAGCAAATTCCTATGGGCGTAGTTTACTTGCTTCTACCTATCGGATGGATCTAAGCGATTGAACACGTCAAATATTCTGATACTTGCTTTTAGTCGGCAGTCGACGAAAAATATCATTAAATTCTAATTTAATATTAAGATCATCCTTAAGGAGCAATTAGATGCTAAATTAAGCAAAGTACGCAAATGGACTTTTTAATTTTTAAATAGCACCAAGGTTGTTCCTGATAGAAAGAACGACAAACGCTACGTATATCTACATTAACTATTAGTATAGAAAATGCCATGGTCCAGAAATCGTAAAAACTGGGTAGTTAGATTAATTTTTGTTCTGTTATAGTTGAAGATACTACATTTTGTGAAACAGATTTTTCAAGTAGAGATGTTAGGTTAAATGAAGAAAATTATGTCGATAGTTGTTGTTTTCTGTTTTGCGCGCTATTTGTTTACGTTGTATCTTTCATGTCTAATCAAAGAATTAACGTCACTGTATGACTTTAGTACTCAGACAGAAGATTCCAGTGAAGTAACCCCATTTATGCGTTTTTACTAAGTTATTAAGAAGGTAAGCCTGAAAAATGTTGCTGAGCAAGTCTCGTGTCACTTTAATCTGCGCAAATTCTATCGAGGAAAATGACGTTTTTTGACGTGGACGCTAATACTTTTTTTAAGATCCTAAATTCTGAATTATAAATTCACCTTGAATTATAAAATCCTGTTCTGAATTATAATTTTCTCGCAGTAACCGAGCTACGATGTCTTCGACTTATTTTCACTGCTTTCTAAACTCGTGTAAGAGAAATATTATTCCACGACAAATATAAAAAATGCCTGTCTTCTCTGTCCAAGTATCGTATATGGGTCTTACGTCAATACATCAAAAGTAGATAGAAAAAACAAAGACTACAATGGAGAAAAAAATTCAATTCTATCATTTTGAAAGCCAATCTGTTCACTTCGTGAACCAATTTTTTTCATTTAGGTCTCAATTAATTAAGAATAATTGATTTATGGAGGGTCTGTTGATGCAAGTTATTTGAAATTCCTTTTAAGAATAACTAATGGCTAGCAGTAAAGAAGCTGGACTAGGTCTTGTTCCATAGCTACAGCACTTGGCACGAGACTCGACAGTCTTCGATTCAGAAAACAATAAACAATATGGATTCTTCGACACGATAACGACACTCCAGATGTTCAGTTTTAATAATATCACAAGAAGAAGCAAAGTACTATAAACACGAGAAATATCAACAAATTATCAAGTCGTGTAATGACAAACAGAATCAACCATGTGATTTCTTATAGCGAGTGGCTAAGTTGATCAAGTGACAGCTGACAGTATCTAAATTCCTTTACACTGAAGTCAATAAGAAATTATTTTCTGCCACATCTATAGTCCGTCGTGTTCAATGTGTTTTTTTGACACGTCGCAAACATTGTGTTCCTTAGCAAATTACACATTGCTTTCCATACAATCACGGAAATATACGCCAGAAGAGAAAAATAAAATATATTCCAGTCCAAAACCATGCGCGTATATACTTCGTAACACAAATTTCATGCTGAAACACGTGTGGCTTGCTAGTGACTTCATTGTTTTCTATGTGTCAAAAAAACACATTGAACTCGTGGACGGTCTATATTATTAAGTTTTTTTAAAAAGAGAAATCAAACGCAACGTTGTAGCACAAAATATTGTACTTAGTGTACTTTAAGACTCTCTATTTTTTCCGTTGAATAATTGTCGTGCTAAGTATATATATTATATATAATTTCAGTGGATTTGTTTGCACGTCATTTAGCGTTAAAGTGTTCCTCGGAAAACAAAGCTAAGGGAAACGATAAGATGATAAATTAAACGAGTAAAATACACAGCAAAGAATGCGGAAAAGCGTCTTTGATATCCTAAGTAAATGATCTTACCAGCAGTAATTAATAACACTGTAAACACACAGGAGCCAACACACCAATAGTACTTGATTAAGGTGGTAGAACGAACAATGGCTATTTTTGTCAAAACTCTGCTGAACGTAAAGTACATTCCTGCCATCTAGGGTACGTTTCGAAATTCACTGCCAGTACTGATAGCATAGTTGTCTCTCACTCAATTGCAAGCAGGTAGACAGGGACACGACGATACTCGTAGTATTGGCAGTGAATTTCGGAACGTACTCCTAGTTGTATCGTAAAGTTCCTGATTCGGTCAACGCACTAGCGTGGGGAGCGTCTGTTCCCTATAGTGCGCACTGAAGTTTAAGCGCCAAATGCAAAATAGCCAACAGGCATTAATTTCATTTCAGTAATTAATAATTATTTATTCGCATGCATTATCTTAAGGTTTGATATAATACCAGGATAGATCGCTTAGAAAACTGTAAAAGTTACCTGAAATGTCTTAAAATATCTAAGTCTGTAACTTGTGACGTATTTTCTGACCACGCGGGAACTCAACCCGGAACACGTCACCTTCGGCCGTCCACCCCCGCTCATGCATTCGCAAGCCACGGCTGGGCGCCAGTTAATAATTTTTTCACCAGGAACCAACAAGCTGGTATGTCCTGGGAGTCGAGGGGAACCTCCACGACTCCACCAAAAACGACACAAAACACGAAATGGAACCTGTCAATCTTTCGGGTCGCGTAAAATTGACAAACGCAAGTGGATGCATGAACGAGAGCGAACGGTTGGGGAAATGCACCGCCGCTCAGTGTGCAGATTGTGGTAGAGAGAGTCGGAGTAATGGCATGGTAAATAGTGGAACTTTTCGAAATCTAAACTGACGAGAACACCAACAAACCGATTAAAGATACAAGAGCCGAAGAAGCGCCGAAATCGCAAGAATAGCCACGAAGGCAGGACGAGATCTGTTGTAGACTAAATAATCGGGATCCTAGCACCAATTACTGAAACTGACACGACTCCCCAGAGCTGATACGCCTAATCCATAGGAAGCCGAGAGCAATATCCAAGGGTTATCCCTTACAGGGCTCTCCACCACTGCACTAGGACCCACCTCAAGAACACGCGAAAATAATCGGTGGAATTTTATCATTTTCGAAAGCCAGCACTGAAACACCACACGATAACGCGCACTACACACGCATACGTAAGCAAGCCTGGGCAAACACAGGTAGAAAATCTATCAACATGGTAGCACGAGCCAGCTCATGGCACCTCGTCGGTGTCCAGAGACAGACTGACTTTTCGATAGCAATTTTCGAAAACGGACCATTCTAATTGGTCAAAATTCCATAGCCGATAACTATTGTCTCCTCCTTCGAGACGTCCCTTTCACTATCGATAGCGTCTTTTAACAATTCGGTAGCGTAACTCTTGTTGAAATCCTCCACGATCGCTTCCCCTGTGCAGAGGGCGGAAACAGGACCCATCACGGCTAAACTAGGGCTAAGGGGGTTCCTGCCCTGCCCGTATCCTGAACCAAATCCTCCGCCCGTTCTCCAGCCCACTGCATCTCTCCGGCGGGGCGCCGATATTGCAGCCGGGCTTCCGCCAATTCTTGGAGGATTCTCGTCAGGCACTCTCCTCCAAGTTCTCTCCTCCAAGTTCTCTCCTCCAAGTTCTCTCCTCCAAGTTCTCTCCTCCAAGTTCTCTCCTCACGATAAATTCAAACACCCCGACTTCTACTAAACCCAATTCTATTTTGCGAGAACTTTAGCGTATCCGTACTAATCTATCCGAGAGTATTATCTCCATGCAGGGTGGCGACTCTGAGGGCACCGGCACAACCGTCAACGTTATCAAATCGGTAGCGAGAGCCTTTTGTGACCGTAAATAAAAAACTCCCGTCACAAACTATACCCTAAATATATTGTCTAATCGCGCTACAAATTTTGAGCACATTATAATTATAACAACACATAGCATGGCATTGAAAATGATTTTGATATATAACAATAGGACAAATATTTAAACATAAGATGCATTTCTAATTAAATGTTTGAATGACAATTTAATTTCCTTTTAAACAAAACCAATCAATACAACTCGACACGTAATTATACATTATTAGCTGTTTCAAAAACATGCTGTCAAAGTGAAACAAATACCAAACTTTCCTGTGAAACTGTACCGACATTAACAAGATATGAATGACTAAATAACAACTCAAACAATTAATAACAGATACATTTCATCCTCATATAAATGTTTCATCATTATATTTTTTAATCCCGTGAAATATCAGGTCATTCTATAATTTCAGTATGCTGTAAATTTATGTCGTTATTTGTAAATAAGCCCCCTATTATCTTTGTTACGACTGTACAGCTTTTGACATACTAATTACGTTCTTCAAAATGTCCGTTATCCATAACGTAAAATTAATCGATACAAAGATCGATATCAGGTTCATACGTACATCATGAATACATATTGGCGCCTTAATAAAGAACGAAAAGAAATTCACGTGATAAAATGGCGGGCTATCACCCTCGTACTAGAAGCAACAATGTATCGGTAACGTTGCCTCAGTAATTGTATCACTGTTTCTGTGATTCGGACTGAATCAAAATCTCTTGTTTTCCTCGCATGTTTAAGCCTATATATTCCTAGACAATCAAGTACTGACAGTGCCTATTCGAAAACTCAAGACTATAAGCCTATATAGTTGAGTCATAACTTCAATGTCACATTCAAGGGACTCTTTTACATTCTAACTCAAAAGGAAGTGGCCCCTCAAACTTTGTGACGCAACTGTACAGTTAATATTGTCAAATAACTACAAAGATCATCCTGTAAGCTATACACGTTGAGACATAAAATTTGATCGTCCTAAGATGCGCAATTCTGACAATGATTTCTTGATTGAGCCTGATAATTATGATGACGTCTCATGCATCAGTTAATAATAATATCAATCTTAAAATTTCAGTTTCTGACAATCATAATTGTGATACTTGAACGTTTGGGATAAAGCAGATAAAAGTGGTGAAAATGGCCGATGAACACGTCCCGAAGAAGAAACGTAAAAGCTTTAGCATAGAAAGTTCTTGTGACGGATACATTTACAACGTCATGGTACACAGATAGGTAGTACATACTGTGTAGCGTATAAAAGTAAAGAGGATTGTCTTTCTGCTGGTATCTCTGGTTTAATTTTATGAATGAGCAAAAAGGGGAGTGTCCTCGCATATCCGAAAATCTGCCGGATTCCCGTCGCGCCAGTGGAGGAATCCTTTAAGAGACAGCGCACGTAGCTTAATGTGACAGGATGCAGTTTTCTCTGGATGCAAATGCATTTTATACCTCATGTATATGTCCGTGCAGAAGCATCTTAGCTAGATCCTGGTTCCTGGAATAGGGTTGCGAATGCAATGGGATGAGAGAGTTCTCGAGGAATCCAGGAATGTAAGTAGCTCTCATAATTTACGGTGTATCTCGGTACCTTCTCGTATGTGAACTGTTGGGTATATAAGCAGGAATAGGTTAGGTTAGGTTATGTATGGTTAGGTATACGGGAGAGGACCGAGCTATCGGGGGTTAGATGCTCGGTGCAGTTTTCTTGTTTATATTCCTTCGTGAGCTGAAAGTAGTTGACGATTCTATGGGAAAAATTTTCAAGCCACGAGACAAACATGACTTATCTGTGTCCTCGTGCTCTTCAGTCGTGGCTGCTCTTCACGGCATCAAGATTCAATTTCGAAAATTGGAGTTACGGCTCGGTAGGAAAATGGCGATGGCTTCGATGTCGCGATAAAAATGAGCTGCACGCAAGAGAGACCAGCAGGGACATGGCTGGAAGGTAGATAGACAGGCAGGCATATTTCGTTTCAAAGCTTCGCGGTAAGGGGACACCGCGTCACTCTATCCGGTGTCCTCTTAAAAAATAAATGGAAAAAACCATGGGGATAAAAAAGAGAAAGTATATAGAAGATAAAACCTCCGGGGAAGTGTGTTGGGGCTGTATACGAATTTGTACCTACGACACCCTTACGCTTCGGTGACTACATCACCCACGCGATCTGCAACACCGTAGCAGCCGAGAAAATGAGGAGTTGTAATTCGAGAGGCTGTGAGTCGCGAAAAGGCTGCAAAGAGTAATTTTGTATTTTCAAACGCCAAGGAGTATGTTTATGTAGGTAAAAAAATAATACAGCGCTTCGGATACCATCTGAAAATACATTTAAAAAGTTACCAGGGAAAAATATCTCGTATTTTTTTGGATATCAATTCATTGTTCGCTTCGATTAAATTTCAATGCTCATAAGGCGCTTTTATACACATGGTAAATAAATCGCTTTTTCACATTTATGAGATACGGGGTACACCCTAAGTAGACGACTTAGATAGCATTTATACGTATGGGCTTTACACGTAGGTATTTTTCCTGCGAGAGTACTAAACAACCCACCGTGTTGCCCCTTATTCCGGCAAATAACCATTTCATTCACCCTCTTTTGTGGTAAGCATCGAACAACAAACCACCCACGATTTCCAGAAGAAGGGCAGTCTTATGGGGGGATGACTGGTATGCGTCAGCCGAGTAAGAGGATATATATATATATATATATATGGGACCACGGTGGATAAAGATGCTGAAAATATTATGGGAGTGATAAGACAAAGTATAATTCCATATCTGGATTCAAATTATGGTAAAAGAAACTCACTACAGTGCTAACGATATATCTTATATTTCGTTGATGTGGAATATATATGGGGGTAATATATTTTCCACCGCGATACAAAATGAAGAACACGTAATCTACGGGGTTCAATGAAAATTATCCGAAATACCTCTATGGGTTTGAAACCTCTTTGTGCTGCAGCGAGAGATATATATCACGTATCTGGTATTCCAAAGACGATTTCGATACAGTGCCAGTGATATATGGCTATGGGATTTTTATGTGGTATTCTATGGGAATGGATGAAAATCAGTCAGCATGGAAAGGGACTCTACAGATATACCCACACTGAAAGTAAATAACCATTCTCTTGTAGAAAGTCCTGTATAAGGGTTGCCATGGGGTCTTATGGTGCCGATAAGAAGGAATGCATATCTTCCCTTGGTACCTAACCATTACGAGATTCGACGGACGATCCCCACGAATGAAGAACTTCCACCCTATATTATTGCAACGTACGCGTATAACAACCCCGAGCGGACAGTTTACCCCATTAATTGCCCTATAAATTACGTTTATACATCCTTGGACGGCGTTATGGGTTAGTATAGTATAGGAGCCCGCGGTGCTGACATACCATAACAATTTGTCTCTGCTAATAAATCCGTTTACCATAAAATCTTCGAAAGGAATACCATTGTCAATGGATATATCGATATATCCAAATAATGCATCGCTCGATTGCATCACCGTGAAAAATAAATAGGGCGTTATTATTTCGCTTTATGGCAAAATCTTAACGTTACTTCTCTCGCAAATATGGACATTTTATTTTTCTTATATACGCGTATCGTGTGGTTTTTTATATTCTACATTATATCTATACATATATATATATCTTTATGGTTATCATAAACCTATAAATTCGTTATAGCATATAGCAGAATTTTATTTCGTTTCTATTTCAGCCTCTGATGGCAGACGGAGAAGATGTTAAAAAAATTACCATGATTCTCACGGTAATCATAGGACATAATGTTATTTTGGGGTATATTATAGTGTTACGTTTGAAACTATAATAAAAATTGTAGTAAAATGTCGAACAAACCACATTATATTCGACCAAGTCGTATAGTAAATTTAAAAAAAAATTTTAATAAATCAAATTATATGCGATTCTTTTAATCTATTTAATTAAAGCAGTGCAAGTAAACAATCAAAATGTCTGATACTGGAGTACAATTTTATCGTACAATATATAATATTACTTTGCGTCACTTTAAGTTTAGCTGCGAACAAGTATTTTAAATAAGATAGTGGACCCAGTCATCGACACTGTACCAGCCGTGGATACCCTTATGGACGTACAATGTGTACAAGAAAGACGAAAATATGATTTGAGACGAAATATGGCTGTACATAGTTTGACTGTTTCCGAGATTTACAGGTTCCAGGCTATGGTTAGTACTCCGACTAAATCATCGCAGTGATGTTGCTCTTAAGTCTCTGTTAACTCCGTCTGAGTCGGAGTGCTGTCTGCCGTTACACGTATAATCATATTGTGGTATTTCGGCAAACGCAATAATTAATAATTTTTTTTCATATTTCATTGACATGTCCCTTTGCTTACATAATTTATGAATGGGAATGTGCGTCATTGATTCTCCACTGCACTACTTCGGTTATTGACGCGTACCACGTTACTTAATTCAAAACATGATTAACCATATTACTCAATTCATAACAGTAGGGACCTATCGTAGATCGAACATGTCTCATTGAGCAATTGTTTTCGTAAATCTGACAGCTGTCAAAATCTTTTAACCATAAGTATGTTTATAATTCGCACGGTTTATTAATTGTTTGACATAAATAGTCATACATGCAATTTAAATATTACGTGTCGTAGTATCCGGATCATTGTTTCAAATGTTCAGGTATTTCGAATCATCATTATTTATGCTTTTATAATTCTAATCACCGTTTCCTATTTACAGATTCTTTTACCTCTTCGGAGCATCGTTCCTTATGTTCAAATAGTCCAGATTGATCAAGTCGATTAACACATTCATCGAGTTCATTGTTCTTAGTGCCAAAATATTCTTTATTATCGTTTCCGGTGTTCAAGTATTCCATATTATAATTTTCTGTAATCACATACTCTTTTTTATAGTTCCCGATGTCAAAATGCTTCTAATCATTTGTCCACGTTTATGCCATCCAATTATACTTACTTTGAGTTAAAGGTACTACTAAAGATTGATACAGACTTCAATATTGATAATGGATTGGTTATTGGTACCTATAACTCAACGGCGACAACAATAGAGAGGTATGAATAGGACCATTGTTTTCTATGTTTAAGTATTTGCGGCTATCCCGAATTTTGGGTCCTATGCCCAAAAGTATACTAACTATTGTTTTCACTTACTTTATACTTCAAATCATCCTTTCCATTATGCCTTGTGCCTGAACCGTCTTTTAGAACATCCTAAAGTAAATCATAGTTACCGATGTTCAGGTACCCCTAATCATCGATCACCAAAAGCTAGTTCATAAAACGTACATATGAATCTTTTGTATTTTCAATTTCACGTGATTTTACTGGAAAACATAAACATAAAAATGCGTGACAGAAGTCATTTTAACTAGATTAGTAAGAATACTATAAAGAATATAACATAAATTCGAAAAAGTTAAACAAATAATTTTTAGCATACTCGTAAGGATTGGTACAGGGAATAATTAAAAAATTGGCGAAGGGTGCTCAAGGATCGGTAAAGGTATGGTAAAGGGGTACATCAAGTGCTGCTACTCCATCCCTTAACAAGGTGGCGAAGTTTACTTTAAAGTTGTTCAAAAAGCCGTGACAAATTAAATACGTGTTGGGAATGGGCTAATTATTAAGGGACGGATATAGCCGGACGATAAGGGCGTGAATTGCTACCCTCGTTCCTTATAAAAATAGCCTCAAATTATTCAGCTTCTTGCTACGATTTAAAGGGAGTCCCAGTATCGCCCCTCTTATTCCAACCTCTCTCTTTCCACTAAAAGCGTACCCTCCGCGACCACTCGCGTTAACTTGAGAAAATGTTCAACCCTTCTGCATGTCGACCACCGTAACTTTTCTCCGTGCCGTCCCATTAAGAAGTTCTGTTCAAAAATTCAATTATGTAGCTGTACCAACCCCCGGCGACCCCTAGGTAACTCCTGGAACGACACAAGCGCCAACGTTTTCTCTCAGCAAATAGCACCATAGAGGTACGTACGCATATATTTATATATACGATCATATGTGAGATCTATAGTCGGTCCACGAGTTCAATATGTTTTTTTGACAATTCCTAAACAATGCAACCATTAACAAATCGCACGTGCGTTTCCCTAAAACTACGGAAATTTATACTAAAGTAGAAAAATAAACTATATTTCAGTGCAAAACCATGCACACGCATACTTTGTAAGAAAAATTTCGATTTGTCAAAAAAACATTGAAATCATGAACCGACTATATGTACAGTCGTATCGATTATTAAATATAATTCATGTCGATCAGACGTCAAAACGTCCATGGGACTTATCGTGCAGGTAAAGTTTAGAACGCAAGTGAAAAAATACAAAAAGTTGATATCCTCGATGTGGCTGGTTTCGCGATAATACACATAAATTTTGAACGATTTACCGAAGGCGTGGGTTAACAAGTAATTTGGCGAGAATCCAATATGTCGGATAATAACGGATAGGTTAGGTAATCCTCCTGCACGTCTCCCAAACCCATCACCCCCACTATTCCCATCCTCCTCACTATTCCCATCCTCCTCACAGGGGATCATACAAGTATTATTAAGCAGTCAGTCCTGATTAAGAGTCATTTGCATATTTGAGGGTTGTTCGTCCATTATTGCTACACGGTATACCTATGTACTGAAGCTTGGGCGCCACGGACGTGTAATAATAATCGTGCCGAAAATCCTACGTTGTTCCCTTCACACCCTCCCCTCCTTTGCCGCCACCCCCTTTGTCTACATTTTGCCCTCGTTACGCTACACCTAATACTCCGAATGCGACATCAAGAGCCAGTGCCAAGCGACCGTAAATAATGATTATGAAACTGCATACTGGAAGCAAAGAAAAAAATTTCTCGATTGGACCAGTAACAAAGAGTAAGAAAGGGTACGAAATATAGATTTAACAAATTTTTATTAAAAGAAGATGTTGCCAGGTTACGAAAAATAATGTTTGAGGAAAATCTTTCGGAATCACGTTCTCAAGTGGTATCACAGTCGTGGTAGGTATATCAATTACATTTCGAAAGAAAAGTTTATTATGGCTTCAAACGTGAGAGAGTCGTTCAAATGAAATACTGATCTGAAACAACGATTGCGTAAGAAATTTATAGAGTCCTTTTCTAAAGACGTTAAATGGAATTGTATAATATATCAGGTGCGTCTATCACGATAGTGTATTTCATCAATTCTCTATTTTTCGATAAACCATTGTCCATAGTGAAAAAGTTTGGTAAAACCAACTGCTCAGATGCAGTCAAGAGAAATTTATTTGTGTCCAGTGAGTCTTATATCTATTAATTATGATGAAGTTGATTAAAAAAAAATTGCGCTGTTATCTTCTAGTACAAATTTTTTCCATAAGTTCAGGGCCTGTCTGGGTCCCCATTGAGCAAGTACAAGCCTACCTAGGACTTAGACGGGTCGTTGATTTTCATAATGAAATTTTTACTAGGGTCTCAACCGCAGCACATAGTTACAGTAAATCTCATCTAATTGAGTTCATCTAACTATACTACTTGTAAATCTAGTAAACAATGTTTGATTCAAATAATAGAAGTAGTTGCTTCGATTAGTTCATACGTGCATTGAAGGAACCATACCAGCTGTCCCTTTAAAGCGAAATTTGGTTAGATTAATTACACGCGCTGACATGAAAATGCATATGCTTTAAATTGCTCCATAAACGTGGTTCAATATTTTCCTACTTCACTAGAGGTCGCACTTATATGAACTACGTACGCCATTCGCTATTCGCAGCCGCAGGATTGAGTAAAATCGATTTAATTCTTTTTTCTGTTTTACCAAACGTTTTTCTCACTGCATGAAGTGCGTTCGAGGTACGTAAGAACAATTAGTAATGAGGGTACGAACGAAACGAATTTCTCAGCGCTTACGTTATAATTTTATTATTATTAAAAATAGTGGAAAGGTGAATTTTTCTCGATTTCACGATAATTAAAAATAAATAATCTGCAAACACGCAACTGTAAAAAAAGAAAGAACGATAATAATGACAATACCCTGTTTCATTAAAAGAAATATTAGTTGACCTAAAATTACTGGTTACAATATATTGGGTTGGCAAGTGAGTTCGTTCGGTAAATTGTATTTCATTACACGTTAAAAACCGAAAGAACTTACTTGCCAACCCAATATATCGAGATCACGTGTATAAAGTTGGCACAGCCACTTCAGTAGAATTGGTTAAAACAAACATAATAATTTAGTGCTTTTTAGTTGCTAATTACTTGCTCTATTTCCAATTTTGTTGCTTTAACTGTTTAACCGAAAGCAGTGGCTGTGCCACGTAACGGTTAAGGTTACCACAGACACATAAAAAAATAGATAAACGAAATAACGATATGTGAAAATTTGAATGCTCTTTAGTTGCTAATTAATTTCTGTGTTTAAACATTAAAAAAAATAGTTTTTTTTAAAAACAAAACCTTGGAACATCTAGTATCAGAGTTCTAACCTATCTTAACCTAACGTAGCCATTACCAAGCCTATTGCAGCTCCGCGTGCCTAGTAGTGGAAGAATTGTGGAAATTCATATTTAACGCATATTTTTTACATCACAAAGCGGCGCTCACGCCGAATTTTCCAAATTGATCCACTGCTACGCAATCGGAGCTGCAATGAGCTTGGTAATGGCTACGTTAGGTTAAGATAGGTTAGAACTCTAATGCTAGATGCCCCAAGGCTTAGTTTGTTTTAAATATTCAAAAACATGTTTAAATGCAGCAACTAAAGCGTACCCACATTTACACAACTTATTATTTCGTTTATCTATTTTTTTGTATATGACTGTGGTAGCTTTAACCGCACTGTGGGACAGCCACTACTTTCAGTTAAAGAGCTAAAACAACAAAATTGGGAATAGAATGAATAATTAGCAACTAAAGAGCACTAAGTTATTATGCTTGCTTTAAGTGATTGTGTAAAGTGGTTGTGCCAACTTTATACACGTATCTTCTTCGATGGTAGATATAATTCGAGATGAGTTTATTAAATATTGTTACGCATACTGTCGCATCTCAGACAGTACTGTCTAAAAGAAATACGAATACGTCTTATCGATTAATTGATTTTATGAGACATAAGATTGCGAAGATCAAATTACAAAAACCTGTATTTTCTAAATTCTATCAAGTTCAGTGTTTACATTAATTCTAGAAATATCCCTTAATTGAATAGTCTCTTAAAATAAATTCTTAACGAATTTCAGGACCTTTTACCTTTATAAGGATCCAAAGAGAAAAGCTATTGTTCTTTAGGAGGATGTCAAGTTTTTCACGACCAAGTTTTGTCTAAAAAGAAAATCAACCTTGTTAAAAGTTTTGATTAACAGATGTGCAGACAGATGTATTCTGCCATTATAAAACTAATTATATTCTTTGGATATTCTTTTAACATACTATGTATTTCGATATTTTGTATGTGAAAAATAGTTCCTTCTGTCAAATATTAATAAAATATTTTATATTCCATTCAATATTTTTAATTATGCAATACCCATTCAGTTTTTCATTTCATCTGCCATAGTCGAAAATGCGCGCCTTTCAATGCTCATTGTTCATTATTGACGCTGTATTTCACCGAGCATCAATTCTTCTTGATTTTTTTTTCATCCTACAAATATAGTCGATCACGAAAGAGATCTCTCAAAACTGACATTACCGATCCACTCCATAATTAATTCCAAACACTCTCAAAGTCGTATGTTAACTAGGAATTGAAGTTCAAGAGTGAAACGATTGTCATGTATGTTAAGGATATGTTCAGAGACATCGAATAGACTCTTAATGAACTGTCTCCTGAGCGAACAGTGTTCCTTGTTTGCTAATGAGTTTACGAACAGTTCGTGAACTGTTCACGAAAGTACCCTCACTGGTAGCAATCAATGTTAGCCATCACAATACGAACCTGGCTGTAGAATTTAATTCCATTATCAAGATACGACTGATAGATGTATTAATATTTGGAGTATATACTACATGTTTTAGGACAAATCGGTTTAATTGCTTACTAATCGATACATTTGTATGCTTATCAGCTTCATGATCAGTAAAAGAGTGAAAAGTATGCACCAACTATTAACAATATGATCTACAAATAGATATTCTGTATTTATTTCTTCCTATATATACATGGTATACATGGTCTTTTTCCTTTTGTCACATTCCAGCATCAACAAATTTTTTTAATTTATTCTTTTCCAGTCTGCGTTAGTTATCGATCTTTTCTTTCCTTTATATTATCATACATGGTTTCTTTTTTATTATAAGATGCATAGGCACTGATTATACATACAATGAACAAATTTACTGAGGATATACTAATTCATATAATTTATTTATATATTTATCGTTCAGCGAGAGTAAACATCTATAAATAATAAATAAACAATGTGTCAAATTATATCTAATCGAAAAGTAAGGAAACCGCAAGAATATAATTTTTACTCTACTACAGTACACTGTAGGTACTGTGGTCTGTAATGATAAACTACAGATATTATAATAGTATACAGATATTATAATGTAATAGCCATAAAAAATATAAAACTATATATAAGCTTAAAGGTATAAGACAAATAACTTCTTTTACCAGAATCGCTATATGTATTTTTAATAGTGTTTTCAGTCTAATTTTATCTGATTATCATTGCAAAATTTACGTTCAGTTTCGCGAAAACTTTGCTTATAATAGAAACTTTTTTAGTTCGTTCAATAGTAAGAATAGTAACAGAACAAAACACATAACCTCCCTTTTATGCCGGCCTTCGGGCAGGCATACCTTCGGGAGTTAAAAAGCAAGAACACTGAAATAACGTCAGCAACAGCACACGAAACGATTTACCACCATTTTCTTCTTCTTCCTAGCGGAAGAAATGTAAGACTTCAATTTCGTAAAATCTAAACATTCCGATAAAAATTGTTCTCTGCTTTCCAGCGTCCGTGTACTTTAAATCGCCATTAGCTTCGTCTAGACCCTTAGGAAATCTGCCGAAAAGCCAAAAGGCTTGAAGGGTTTTATCGATCGCCAATACCCAAAGACTTGGAGCGAAATAAAAAGCACGCACTTCAAAGCAAACGACGCAACTTCCGCTTCCGACGAGACGATAAACTTCCTTACGTTTCCGTTCCGGATATCGATCTCGGAAGCAAATAAAAGTAAAGGGAGATGAAAAAAAATAAAACAAAGAACAGGATTCGAATAAATAAGAGAAAGCCTTCCGAAGTTTCGCCAAATTTTCCGGTCGAGACGAACCTATAAAAGCGTTTCAGGAGCCACATTTAATTATGGTGAAAAATAATGGCTAACATATTTACCCCATATGAATAAATCATACAAGGTTATTCAGTACTAAACGCACCAACTGAAGTTGGTTCTATTATAAAAATCAAATGGACAGGCTAACTTCAGGTGGTGTGTTTGGCCCGAATAACCCGGTATATAATACACACTGTTATGTCATGTTTCGCAATATTTGTCAACATCGACCTGTCGATCCATTGATCAACATTATATTAATATAACACTACACATGAACAGAGAACTAGTATTATTTATTTACAGAAATTCTGATAAGTCATTTAATCCGAACTAACCGTCATTTTATAAAAGATCTAAATGTTATCAAAGATTTGCATTAGAAATTGAAAAAGCAATGATTATTAATGTCAATTTCTAAAATGCAGTGCACGTCTAGAATTAATTCTTCATAATCCATTTAAAAATAATCATTCATATAACCGATTCTTTGTACACACCACAGTCTGCTGTGTTATACGAGATAAATGCACCAATGAAGTTCAGCTGTTTGGTAAGAACAAAATACATAAATGCGCTAATTTTATTTGGCACTTCTACCGGTATAACTCCATTTACTTATACCTCATATATTAACCTTCATGTTCTAATTTGGTACAGTAAACAACGTATACCAAAACCCACGATATTATAGTATCAGGCACATCCCACTTTAGCAACGTTATTAAAAATCTAATTGCAATAACACAAATAACAACGTCCACAAAAGTATCCGCCTAAATACTATAACCATTACGTATAAATACTTATTATATAAATATCCCAAAAAAGTCATGTAATTCATTCATACCTTTTGTCTGTCTAATTATCGTCTATTAAATTCTAAGTAATTCGAAGATCACCTATAATCAAGAGATATCAAGATAACGTAATAGTAAAGACGGAGTACAGAGGATAAGTAAGAGTGAATGAAAGACAGAGAGAACATGGCGTCTAATGGACCATTCAATATGGAAGAGGCGCGTATCCGTCTAGTAGACAGAAATCGTTCTATTTTCATTAGACTCCTTAGGCAGAGTTGGAAGTGGTAGGTATATCCTCCAGGCCAGGAGGCAGAAGCCAGATAACATTTAGTAGTCCTCACTCGATAGAAAACGCAGCAGAAACGAAAAGAGAATTCCTCTTAGAAATTTTCAATTACAGCATCTTCCATCTTTGTCTCTTCTTATATCCGTATCCTCTGGCTAAGCTTCACTGCGCCGCATTGCTTCGTTCTACTTTGCTTTCCACGTACATCGGCATCTCCTCATGCTACACCCTTTTCCTTTAGCTTCCCTTTTCACCAGCATTTCAGCCCCTCAGCCGTATCCGCTTCAAAACAGACTTACTAGACGCCTAGCAGCCACTGAATCTCATCCCTTCGGCGAGCAGCCGTACGCGTAATTGCAAAAAAGCAATTGCAAAAAATTCAGTCTTCAACTCCGCTCACAACGTTACCGCACTGAACATCAAAATATCCCACTTGTGAATTCTTTTGCAATAGGCTTCAGGTAGCTTTCATAGCAAGAGAGTTATATACACGCGTTAATATAATTATTTAAAAAATACAGTGAACATCGTTATGTAAGAAGCGTTGCACATGAAATGAATAGGGAAAAGTAGTTGGAATTTTGTCTGTTCAGTTATTCGCCCTGGTGTGAAAGGAGCATAAAAAAAGCTTAATAAGGGTGTCTAGACGTCGCGAAAATGGACTTTTGTTCAAGAAAGCATAAAAGTTAGAGCGACCGAGGACCTTAAATAATTTATGGCTATGATGGTTAAGTATGGGTAAAGAGCAGCATGGCGGATGTAGAGTGCTTGTACTGTCTTGGGAATTATCCAAGCTTCAAGAACCACCATGCAAGTAAATACCTACGTCTTGGTATCCCATGAAGAATATAGACCCCGTTGAGACCCGAATGGGTATACTTGACTCCACTGTCTTCGGTAAAAATGCGCTCAGTGCTCCTGAGCGCAATCTGTGAAAGAGCCTGTATATTAGCCGGAAGGACTTACGGGAAATTGCTGCGGTACGATAAAACTTCCGGACTTAGGCGGGAAACTCCAGGAATTATCGAGATATAGCGGATGGAACGCGATATTAGAAATGTGAAATGTTTCTTGAGATTCTCGAAATTCCACTACAAGTTCCTGTACTTTAAATTGAAATTTTATTTGTAGCCCTTTATTCGGTGGCTAATGATAACAACAGATTGGTATCATTTTTGGAAATATGTCATATAGATAATAATGAAATACGTTTTTGTGATTTTTTCTGCTAGAAATAATTATATTCGAATAACATTTAATAATATAGCCGACTCTCGTTTAGAGCGAGGTCTCGAGGCTGTAGAAGAAGAAAATACCGAGAAATACATAAAAAACGGTCCATAGCACAGCAAACTCTACTTTTTCACATGTAGCAATGCATCTGTAAAAAAACCGCCTCTCGTTAAGAGCGACTTATTGTTTTAAGGATAATAGCAAGCTACCAACAATAAAGTATAATTTATATGCAATATAAAAAAAGAGTTGACGACATTCGGTGTCATTATGCGTCGTAGTTTGATTGAATAATTTTTTAGTTAAACTCCGACGATAGTACATTCGCTAATGATTAGGTTTGTCACCACCATGAATTATGGTAAATATTAAGACTATCATAATCTATTAACTTTTTGTCCAAGAAAATAGTCAATCCATGGCATCAGTTTCGTTTTGATGGACCATCTTCTTGTAATTCACGGTTTACACGAGTCCTCTCAACCTAAAACGTAAAACTCATCTCACTGCCTAATCTTAATTTAATCCTAACTCATCGCTTTCGATTCTGAGTATAATAAATTCTAAGGTATATTGCCACATTATATGTTTACACGGTTCCTGACTGTTATAACTTTACTATATCTGCAATAAAGACATCCTATACCAATCAATCTAAAATGGATAAATACCCTATGAAGTAACAATTTTAGATGAAAAATTATTAATTAATATATTCCTACCTTAGCTCTGGACACGTGTACGCTGGTCACAACTGATAAAATAGTCACTGCATATGTATGAACTCTATTAAACATTGATTTCAACAAAACTCGAAAAATTCTATACTGATTAAGCAGTAGGAATATATTTGTTACGCTTATATTACTTTGATGACTTTGGATTAGTGTCTTTGTAAACATACAAGAAATTTTATTATGGTTTTATGATTTGGAAAACCATTTGCTCTCACCATTGCTATATTGTATCTTAACACAAAAAAAATAATTGTCATACAATTTAATTTACACTTTCAAAATTGTAGACACATGTCACGTACACGAAAGGCCGACTTTGAAAAAAAAGGATTTTTAAAAATACCTAAGAGGTATTCAGCAAACTCCATTCCTATGCATGTAAACAAAATATACACAAGAATAACTCCTACGGTTGGAAGTGCTTATACTAACGTTAAATTGAACTTTTCTTACCGCAGGATAAACAAATGTGTATATAACATTGTCCCAGTTGCACTACGCAAGTCGCGAATCTTCCCTCGTCGCGCACTTGAAAATATAGAACCTATACAGCGTCTACGAGAGCACTCTCGGAGAACGATAGAATCCAAGAGAGAAAGGGAGAAGAGAGAAAAGATGAGGGAGTAAGAGGAAGCGCCGTAGCACTGCCATGTTATTTCAGCACGTCCTCAAAGGAGACACAATTTCGGAAATGTTATGTCAGCCCCGGAGGCCGCAAACTGTATGACAATGAAGTGTAAACATGCAGCGTAGTCTCGCGAAGCTCCTACGCCGTCTGGGCGTCGTACGTCCTACCTACGTCTCGACGCTCTGACGTACTTGACATCTTTGGTGTCTTTAACAACCTCCCAATTTCCACGAGACATCTTTAGCTGTTAATAGAGCCAAGGAGCCCTTTTGTGTTTGCAAAGAGCTTCATAGGAATTTTAACTATAATCAAAAGAGCTTCTTCAGTTATAAAAGTAACCCAATGGCAGTTACAAAGCTGGCTCTCCTTCCTGGGAAAATTATCTGCGAAAGAAATTAGTGAGGATGTGGTAAAATGATGTGGTCGGAAGTGTACGAAGATATTTTTTATTATTTACAGCCTTTGGATTTTTTTTGATGAAAATAACACGTGGATATTTAGGTGATTTATATTACGAACAAGCTCAGGGTTGACTTCGTGATTAAAATATATAAATAATTTTTATTATGTAATATCGTACAGTGGTCTAACTATATATTACAAATATACAAAAGTCTCTGTCGTGTCTATTTTTCGTTTTCTTTAATTATATACACGTACGCGGCACGATCCGCACGAAAGAGTCAAAAAGAGATTCCAATAAAATGGAATGAAAAATATGCGACGAGTGGAACGAATGGCAAAAATTCGCATTAGATAAGAGAGTCGTTTTTCGTTGGCGATATTTATCTTAATTACAGGCATTGTTTCTTTGCATTTGTCTCAAATTTTTTTCGCATCGTTGCGACTTTTTCCTGCTATTTCGCGATGCTCTTATTATTATACACGTCTCAGCCTACGCAGTTCCGACGCTTGTGCGCAGACGCTAAACGGGGAAGCTAGTCACGAATTTCGAGAATACGAAATCGCCAGAATAATGAGAGATAAGTAGATTTAAAAAATGGAAAAAGGATTTTCGCGTTTCGATCCGGAATTCTGAAAGAAGACAAAAAATTTGAATTACTCGATTGGTAGATTGAACTATATTGAATGCGGAGATGAAGTTTTATTAATCAAAATACCTTCTTTTCAGTCAGTGCGGTATTTTTCGTGCTCCCATTTGTAAACACCGTAGAATTCCAGAGAATCAAAAGCGCATCCTGTAACATAAAATAAAGCTCAATTGTACGACAATGTCACAATGAACTGTTCCCATAAAATAACCTGTACACGTGTTCAATATCCATAAAAATATCCGCGTCATGCATAGTCACTGAAAAATCTTTTGTTCTCTTTGTTCCCTTCATTTGTAACCGAGAGTACTCCTTTCATTTTCAGAAAAAAACATTCAACTTCTCCATTTCAATAGAAGAAAAGTTGCCAATTCGCACTTTCTTTAAAATGAAAAATCCTGAACCAATCTATTTATGAATGACGGCAACAATTTGACAATTTGAGTCTTGAGACGTTGGATTTACAGTCTCTCGAAGAGTGAGAGATACACAATGTGAAAATTGAAACGAGAAAAAAAATTGAGAAAGGACCTATCTCAAGCGGACTCCATAAAACGTGACCGTGGCCCCATAATAATTACATGGGGCTAGGTCCAATGGTGTTCCCAGCCGGCCGTAAACTCGGCACAATGGCTTTTCTGTGTCAGCCAGGAATAACACAATCCATCGATTTACAAAAGAGAAGAAAAAAGAATAATGAAAAAAATGCAGGACATAGAGGAGGCGAAAAATCCACTAGACTCCCCGTAGGAAGAGAATGTTACCTGGTGTATCTAGCAAGTAGACCGAGAAACGAGGACCCAAAGAGGAAGAGTGGAATTGAAAGATAAGGAAAAAGAATATACGAGAAGCAGCAGTTATTCGAACGCACGTTGCCCTCATAGGGTTTCCCATTATGTTCCCCATGTATCTGGCCTATTCATGCAAGGCGTGAGGTTGTGCAGTGAGCATCTGCTTGTCTTTCCTATTTTTCCCCACCCGTGTACTATTGCTGTACATTTATATTTTGTAGTTATTACCTATAGACTTTCTCTATACATATATCGCTACCACGCTAATTGTCCTTCGTTAATGGGACAAATGACGGAATATTAATTATAATTGAATGGTCGTGAAATTCAAAAAAAAATTGTGTACCTAGTTATCATCGAGGCGGTTACATGTTATTCCGAATGTTTCCGAATAGAAACAAGAAACGTAATTAATTGTTCCCGAGAAAATTGTATTCGAATGATTGTTAAACTAATTGTAACTCTGTTTTGAGCCTCAACTCTTCTAAAGTGGACATACGTACCAAGTTGAGGCTCAAAGCAGACTTTAATTTACACACGTCGTCCTATACTGAAATTTCAATTTAGCCCTCCAGAGTTTCCTTGGAAACACGTAGGTTCAAAGTAGAAATTTATTTTTCAACTCGGGTGTTTAAATGAAAGTTTGACCGCTAGATGGCTAAATGTGAATCAATCAACCCGCAATCAAAATGTGCATTCAATACATGTATCAGATTAATAACTTTGCGTGATACATTAAAAAAAAATTTATAGTACAGGATGTAATCTAGTCATCCGGTTAAAGTCACGTAAGAGTTCATATTTCTTTGAACACACAATTTACAAAGTATAATTTAAAAATAATATCTAATTTTTGGATGCTTTGGGTAGAGATACAATACTAGCCACAATGCTCATAAGAATTAATAGGTATATTAATCCGATGCGATCTTCATATCATGTATTACTTTATATTTTTACAAAAGAATTATATTTTTTTAACTTACACAAAGTGCATATTGTTTACATAATATCCCAAATATCCATGATTATCACTGAATGAGAAAAACAGATATCCGAAGTTTCTAGATTATTTATAGCAACATATGACGCAAACTCATCTGAGTAAAATAATATACATATATTTGAGATACATCTTGATCTGAATGTCGTTTATAAATGCAACAGCACGTTTATTATAAATTGAACTCACGTCGATGTAGTTCAGAATGAATGGGACATTGCGTGTACTGAAGTTTCTTGCATTTGATCGTATTTTAATTTAATCCTCATATGTTGCAAATATAAACATCACATGCGTACTGATAATCGACACACAACCTTGCAGCACGGCGTGAGCTGGCATGATCTAAATATGAGACAAATAATCTGTACATCTATCTATATGGGATATTACCTCAGCAAGTTGACAATTACTAGTTAGAGAAGTGCTCATATTCTGTGATTATTTCGTAATTAGTAATTTAGATCGCTCATTTTGAATTTCGGGTAAAAGTATAACAGAATTGACTAGTACCTTTAAATCTCAATAAGCTTTGGCAGTCTCAACACCTATCGTGTGTTTCCATCTCGCGTGGCAGAAAATCCTATTTCCTACGTGCGAATGACTCGTGATAATTGAAACACGCGAGTAGACTGAATAATTCAGTTAATTCAATTGGAGTAATTTAGAAGGATCCTCTTGTGTACACACGCCGACACAAACCCCTTTAAATCTTATTTTAAGAGACATAACGCGTGCAATATTTTTATTCGTTCTTAAAAGTTAATACAAAAAAATTAGTCTTGCGATTTAAGATTTGAAGAAAAGGACGATACTCACTCGGTCATGAATGAGACATAAATAAAAATCCGATAAAAGAAGAAATTCATTATAACTACTGACCGTGCTGTCCTATAATCCATTTTGATTTATTACGATGTTATTTTCTTGGCAGCCGCCTTAAAGTCGTAACCAGATCATTCTGCTCTTTTATGCTGCCTCCTCAAATATTTTAAACGATTGAAAACTTTTAAGCCGCAAAACATTTCTTCGAACAAACCGCCCAAGTACCGTCAAGCCTTCTCTACTTGAATAGTTTGCCAATTTTCTCTATTCTCCGTTCGTCATAGTGTTTTTATTTCTCGTCTCCGAAAACTGCGGTATTTCAAAAAAGAAGGAAGGTGGACCAAATATTTTCCATCGACGAGCCATACCGCCTAGTCAGCAAAACAACAGGAAAAAAATGGGCGCAAGGGTAGCAAGGGTCCTATGGGACGTCAAGCGTTGAGGTAAAGGGGGTGGACAAATTTTTTGCACACCGAGAGAGAAACGGCTATGACGAGACTGTCGACGCTTATCTTTTTGCCTGTTTTTTTACTAAATCCCTGCGCCCTCAAAAACCCTCCATACCACCCTCGTCGTCGTCCCATTCGCATATTTTCGAAATCCAATAATCCTCGACAACGCGATAATTATGGAAATTGAGATTAACGACTAATCCGCAATCCATCTGTTAATGTACCTCGCGAAATTCAATATAAGGAAATTCGTTATTTACTTTTCCTTATATGAAAATCCCTACAAAAGTAACATCATATTTTGTAAAAAAAAAATATGAAATGCAGGAATATCCGAGAGAAAAATGATTTTCCATATTTGCGGAAACGTCACTTTCCTGCACGAAAGTACAATGTGGAGAGGCGGAGTAGACGACATGTGTGTACGAGCGAGTACCAGGAAGGCGGTACGGGGATGAAAGGTGGCGTCCCGACGCACCACCCCTGACGAAAATATCCCTTGCGGAGATTCCAACCACGTATAGTATAAGTCCCGTCACGTTCCCCTTTTGTGTACTGATTGATAGATTGATTGCATTTCCAAATTCTCGTTGATGTTGCAGCTTATAGCGCTCCCACCTCCCAGCCCCCTTTTATCTTCGTATCATCCCTTAATTCTCGAGGGTTAAACGAGCTGCGACAAGCCCCGGCACTTCTAACGAGGGTGGAGAAAATTGATTCTTTCAATTCTGTCTCCGTCACTTTCAACGTGAAGCTTGAAATATTACCAATTAAAGTGAAGAGCAAATTCATTTATGAATTAGTAACTTACATCTTCGGATATACTCATATATAAACAGTCTTTACAATAATTGGTCTGTAAATTACCAAACTGACAAAGTATTTCAAAGGTACCATATACTGATACAGCATCATGTCCACGAGGCAGCCTTACTACTTTGCGCAAAAAATCCCCATACACAATACTATACGACGAACATAATAGCCCCAGAAATCCGAAAAGGCCACGTTCGAAAGCACGTACCACAATATCTCAATTTTCCCGAAAATTCTCTCAAAGACTTTCTCGATCGACAAACCAGTCGAAAACCAAGGACCCATGATAATCCCAAAGCAAACTTTCCAATTATTTCTCAGCCTTATATCCGGGCCACGCAAAATCCCTTGCTCTTTTTTTAAGCAGGGATTCCACGTCAATCTGGAAAAGTCCCTATATGTGGTGTCAGCGGCTTTTACGTGTGTCAAGATTAGTTCCTAGAAGGATGAATCGCCGCCCCAAGAGAATAGTGAGCCAAGCCGAAGTGTGAGTAGTTGATAGAGAGAGAGAGAGAAAGAGAGAATGAAAGAGAAAGCCAGAAGATGACCGAGGTAGGAGGGCCGTGAAATGGCAATTTCCTGGTCTTCTCCGGGCGACAATAAGTCCCTCAACCCCATTGTGCGTGTAAATGTATTTTTTGCGTAATCCCCGGGGGGGAGACGGAGGAGGTAGAAAGCCGGCACTGAGTTCCGAAAGGGGGAGGGGTCGCTAGCTGCCAGAGTCTACGAGGCTGTGGAAAAGCAAGGGATGAAGTATCGATGCAGCTTATCGGCGGCTCAGCCGTTAATGGAAGCCGTCGCGACGCAGGCGCAAAACTTTCAGGACGCCTTCCATCCTAATCGAAATGTGGAAAAAAAAGGTGGCGGAGGGTCGATAAAAAATGCTTGGATATTCAAATCGATCCTTACGTACTTTATTTGACGCGTCGGCTTCCCTGTATGAAATTATTGGATATTACGTTAGCCTGTTTACGCAATTTCTTTTTTTCCTGTCTCTCCCGTCTATTTATGGTTGCAATTCATTCGTTTACGCTTAGTCGTGCGACCGATTTTCAGCGGGGCTTCGTGCCCGCATAATGTCGGATTTCCTATGATTTATCGTTCTGTCTACCCCACGAAAATTCTCACTTTTTCTCTGGCTTTTCTCCCGTTCCCACTATAGTCTCCCGCGCTTTCTGGTAAAACCCTCTATTTATATTCCCACAATTAACGCATGAGTACAAACGTCCCTCACGCCCAACGTCCCAACGAGTTCCCCTATCTCGAAAAAAGTCATCTCCCTCCAACCGATGATTTACGCCTTTTACTATTACGATTAACCAATGACAATTTTCCCAGTGTTGCCGTGAATATAGCGTAACCCTTTTTTCCCCCTTTTTACATTGGTACAAGTCACCATTACGTGAAATATGTTTAATTCGCGATTTTTCAATGGCTCGTTTCGCACGTAGGTAATCGCCGTCAATTTAACTGCATAGCATGGCAATATATCAATAATATATTAAAAATTGTCAATATAACCATGTTTACTATGTAGTAAAAGGAATTCGTATATCACAGAGATTGATTCTTATAAAACTTCATACAGTTGTCGTCCGACAGTAGTTTCATTCCTGAACTTTACACTATAAATCATAGTGGAAACGAGTTTCCCATTTCTGTAACTATCTCGGAAATTGACTGTAAAACGTCTTTTGCCTAATGATAATAATTGCTGTATATATTTCTAGAAATGGTATAAAAGTGGATTTACCTGGACAATTCTACGCCCATAAATGTTGCGGTGGAGGTGGTGGAGGTGGTAACGGCAGTGGCCTTTCTAATACAGGAACAGGCGGTGCATCAGGCATCGCGTATCTGAGCTTCTGCCAGAAGAGCTTGTCGCCCCAAACAAGAACAGTATGCGAGGACACGCGTTTCCTGAGGTCCGCGTCGAGATCCCTAGGTCCCACACCACCCACCAGGAGTAATATGACCGCTCGGCCTTTACCCCTAAGGGCATCCCTTAGGGCACTTTTGAACTCGAAGCGCGCCCACTCGCCGTGGAGGAAGTTCCTGGACAAGACGAGGATGGTGCGCCTGGAGGAGTCGGCAGCCTCAGCCACGGCGTCAGCAACACTGGAACCAGCGCCCAGATCACGATAATGGAGACACAGACGGTACGAGGATTCCAGACCAGGAACCAGTACTCTCGAAACGAAACCCTCGTCCACGGCTGAGTAACTGATGTAAGCGTCAAAGGGCTTCTCACGATCCTCAAAGACAGCAGTCTTGTAGCAGGCTCTCAAACCACAACGACTTGCTGCCCATACACGTAGTGTTCGACGATGTCGCAGAGCGCCGCAAAGAAGACCCACCAGGGTGAAGAATAATGCTACCGCGGCAAGCAGTAAAGGTATGTAACCTTGAAGTGGACGAGTTTCCACGGCAGCAGTAGCTCCGGTAAGAGCTGCGCAATTTATTAACGAGCCATTTCCAGGAAAGCTTAAAGGAGGTCCCAGGGCACAGGATATTCGCGCCAAGTCCGCTACCTTGGTCTGGTGCAGGGACACCCACTCGCGGAATCGGGCCAAGTAGGTGCATTCGCAACTCCAGGGATTAGCGGCTAGGCCTATGTCCACTAGGTAGGGATTCTGGGCGAGTTGCCATAC